>PVHX01002524.1:0-166155 GCA_004024805.1 Geosciurus inauris
TCTGGGGAATGTTCAGCTCACTTCAGAAAGCATGTTCCTGCTCAAAGATAAGGTGGAATGCTACAAGATTCTGAAAGCTCCTGGAATAGCAGCAAGCTCCCACCTGCTTTTCTGTTTCACCCAGAAACTTAAATCAATCAGGAGACATGCTTCCTGCACAGTTGAACAAAATAATCAATTGGCTGGGAAAACAAAACAACAGGAACATTTACTATTGTGATTCTGGGCCTGGAGCATACATGTGAAACAGATGTGGTGGTACCCATGATTGACTTCCAGGGCCTTCAAAGTCTTACAATGCTTTTGACTGCCAATTGTTTAACTGCCTGGCAAAACTGGACTCCAAACTGTTGTCTCAATATGTCTTTTTCCCTTTTATTTTTCTCTCTAGATGCAGAGTTCTCATTTTTTAGAATGACTACCAAAAATTCCAATTTAGAACTCACACAGTTTCCTCTGAGAAGGTCTCATGGGTGGTGAGAGAGATTAACTGGACCTGGTGCAGATTTTTCTCTAGCTAAGGACTGACATTACAGACATCCTGCTGTTCTCTTTTGTTTCATGTGTAAATATAGCTTATTTCATCTAATCCTAAATCCATTGGCAACTATATCTATAGATTTTCTTTCAAAAAAATCTCAAAAGGAAGATATTTATATGCTACTGATGTTTGTCTACAGAAACCAATTCACTAAGAATACCCAACTGCTTATAAATTAATGATGTGCCAACTAAAGGTAAATCATCATTGTTCACATAAAATTTCAACAATATCCCCAAATGGAGAGAGAGCTGGCATTAAACAATTTCTATTTTAAAAAGTTAAATCAATGTCATAAGCAAAACAGTTTTTTTAAAACTTATCTGTCCTCTATCTTTAGACTCTTTCTGCCAAATCCTCTACCCACACTCATCAAACCAAATAAATGTTACACAGCCCACATTCTCCCACATCTAGACTATTTGAGTTTGCCTGCTAGACACGTGAAATGTTAATCAAAATAAATAGTCATCTCCCCTTTCTAAATAGGATTATACCTGGCATTTTTCTTTCCTTACCCCACCCCCGGTGCCTTTCTTCATCAGAAAATCACATCTACATATCTTTTATTCTTCTTCTAAATAACCAATGGTTTCCCGTGACTTTGTTCATTTGGATTCAAAGACAAAAAATATTTAGCATTTTAACATGATTAGTTTAATTTAGGGACAATTTGGTACACATTGATATATAACATTCAGGAACATTATGATGGACTTTTCTAAAAACTCACAACCAATCTATGGTGGAAAAAAAAAATGTCATGCCCCTCCCTGAGCTCTATCTCATTCACAGATACACTCGTATCTTTGTTCCACTCATGAAATTCTCTTAGTTACCACATCCCAGAGTTCTACTGTGCCGCTCATTGACAACTCCCCGCTGTACCTGCTAACTATCCTTCATCCTCTCCTAATGGTCAAAATGGCAGAATACTCCACTTTGCTGTTGAATATGTACAGACTAATGATTATTCTGTCATTTTCTTCCTGAAAATATTTAAATCTATTATTACATTATAGTATGAAAGACCAAAAAAAAATGATTTCAAAGATCACTGGATCCAAAACACTTTTATTATAAGTGTAAAAATTAGTTTTTTTCTGAACATGCATGCATGAGTTCAGTTAGTCAGATGCCACACTCATGACACCCTATATTGTCCATGAAAGGGTGTTGATGTATATAATTTTATTCTTCCCTTTCCCACTCCTTTCTTCTCAATGATTGTTTGCTGTATATTACTGAATATCTTTGTTATCTTTGAAATAGTAGCAGATTTTGAGCCTTATGTGTACACAAAATACAGATTATAGTATTGATAGTTTTATTTGTTTTTCTTTCATGATACTGAGAATTGAACCCAGGGTCTTACACATGCTAGGTAAGTGCTTTCCCACTGAGCTGTGCCCCCAGCCCTTTTAATTTTTATTTTGAGACAAAGTCTCATTAAGTTGCCAGGCTCTCCTTGATCTTGGGATCCTCCTGTTTCAGGCTCCCAAGTCACTGGGATGATAGGTATGTACCACCACCACAACATTGTTTGTAAAGTATAGGAAAGTTGTCATAAATCTCACTCATTTTTTTCTTGGAGTGGAATAACACAATTAGGCAGTCTCCATCTGCTGTAATAAATATGTGTATAATTATTACTCAAATAAGACAATTTGAAAGAGAATGTTTACAAATGAAGTATGTTTAAATGTTGTGGATAAGGTTCAGGGGAACTACAAGGGTTATCTTGGTAGCCCAGGATTGGAAGTAGCATAGCTCCTACAACCCCTCTGTTCAAAAGGATAAGTACAAGCAATGATTGCTGAAGCCCTAAAAGAGAGACCTCAAAGACTTATGATGAACCCTATACCAGAGAGGAGCAATGGGCGGGATGGAGCCAGCTCAACCCACTAAGTCTAGTTTCTGAGGTTCTATTCATTCTTCTTCATTATTGTTTTCTTTGTTCTTCAAACTAGATCACCTCAGCTGACCTATCACGAAATTTACTGATTTTTTCCACCAGTTAAAATCTGCCACTTAGCCCTCTAGTAACATTTTCATTTCAGTTGTCAATAGATTTCAACTCCAGAATTTCTGCTTGTTTTTTTTCAACATTTTCTACTTTGTTATTGATATTCTCTATTAGGTGAGCCATCCCTCTTACATATCCATTAGTTCTTTAACATATTTAAAATAACTGTCATGAAGATTTTTCTAGTAACTCCAACATCTGAGTCTCCTCAGGGATACTTTCTACTGCTTTTCCTCCCCATTTTCCTGTCCGTGGGTCATACTTTCTTTTTTCTTGCATATCTTGTGATATTTATTAAAACCTAGACTCTTGAAATACTCCAACAATTCAGATCCCACTTGCATCTGGGAATGCTCCAGTTGTTACCTGTCATTGCTCCTGTTTGTTTGTGTAGTTATCTTCCTGAAATTATTTTGTAAATTATGTGCTTTGTGTCTTCTATGGCCACTGAAATGCCTCAAAGAAATCCATCATCCAGCTTCCCCCACAGATTGCAAAACTGAGTGGTGTGAGAGTCTTCATAAAGGAATGAAGATCCAAAGAAGCAGTTGAAGTCAATTACTTATACACTAAATGGGAAAAACAATAGTGCATGGTGAAAATGTGAGCACATTATGTGGTAAGGCTTAAAAGAGGAGTGATTCTAACAAGATAGGTACAGTGCTCTCTGGATCTGGACTTCTTGTCACTGAAGATAAAGTTGTTGTTGTGTTTCCTTTTACCAGAGGGTAGCATCTTTCACATGGGAATTTCATCTGCTTTTATGAAATAGCACAAAGGTCAAAGTGATCTTTTTTCCATCTGTTAACTTCTCAAGTGTCTTTAACCTCTGTCATAGTCAATATGACAGAGGAGCATATTTTAACTCCTTCAACTCTGTCCAGATGTTGTAAATAGTTCCTCCATTAAATGCCTGTTCAATGATATTCAGGTGTACTTAAATATCTTCCGTATTTTGCCTGAGGATTTAAGCTTTAGAGGTCTTAGTTAAAAACTAGTTTCCCAGCTCAAGTTTAAAGATTTCTTTTTCAAAAACATCTGCTACTAACTTTATGTCCTTTATTATTTTGTGTATATCTTATCCTTTTGGCATTGACTTTACACATGGTTACAGGTAGACGACGTCTGTATATCTTTCCTAATACACCCTTAACGAATTACTACAAATTTACCGGCTTAAGACAAACACAAATTCATTCTCTTATATTTTTGAAGTTCAGAATCTGAAGAGTTTCAGTGAGGCAAAACCAAGGTGTTCACAGGATCATGCTCACTTTTGAGACTTTAGAATCTTTTATGTTGCCTTTTCTAGTCCCTAGAGATACATTCCTGATGTTCTATTTCCTGACTCCTTTCTCCATCTTTAAAACTGAAAGCATTGCATTTTCCAGTCTCTCTGCTTCCATCCTTTCAACAATTTTTCTCTTAAAAAGACATATGATTACTTTGGACCCGTGAAAATCTTTCCATTTCAAGATCCTTACCTTAATCACACATGAAGTCCTTTTTTAACATTGTCTTAACCCAATTAATCCATTTTCCTCTATGTGTGAGCCAGTTTTCTTAATGCCATTTTCTGTTTCTGTAACAGAACACATGAGACAAGGTGAGTTTAAAAAAAAAATGTTATTTGGCTTATGGACATAGAGTCTGGGAAGTACAAGAGCATGATGCTGGGATCTGTTCAGCTTCTGATGAGGGCCTGCTAGTGGAAAGGCAAACAGGTCTGAGAGGAAGAGACATAACACATGGGGGACCCTCACTATATAACAATCCATACTAACTAATCCAGGCCCATGAGAGCAAAGCCGCACTCCTGTGAGAAAGGCAGGCATTAACCCTTCTAAATTACCTAATTACTTCTTAAAGGCTCCACCTTTCAACAACACCACAAAATTTCAACCCAAGTTTTGCTGGGGTCACATTGCATCCATTAAGTATGTAGTATTCAGTAAGATAACATTCACGTGTTCCTAGGTTTGGATGTCTTTGGCTGAGCTATTATTCAATCCACCAGGGTATGCAGTCTTATTTTTTCTTATATGGGAGCCAGTTTTATTAATGCTATTTATAGATCTCCCCTCTGCCCCACTAGATTTATAGAGCCATTCCATCAAAAACAGGTTGTCTCATAATACATGGCTTTATTTTTGAGTACTCTAGTCCAGTTGTTCTCTACAAGGGGTAATTTTGCCCCCCAAGAAGACATTCAAAAATACCTGGAGGTTTTGTTTCTCAAAACTGAGAGATGGAAGAGGGGAGAGACATATTAACTGGATCTAGCGGATTAAGGCCTAAGCATCTAACATGATCTGCACGACTCCCACTCTCAAGAAGGAAATTACCTGGTTCAAAATGTCAATAGTGTTGAGGTTGAGGAATGTTCAGCTACAGTCTGTTCCAGTGATCTATATTCTGTGGCTGCCTCAGTGCCGAATTATTTTTGTTATTGTGTATTTCTATAATATATCTTCATATCATTCAGGATATATGTTCTCTATCAGAAAACATTAAATAGTATCATACAATTTTATAAATTACTTAATTCCTTAAATTTTAAATTTAAATTTAAATTCCTTAAACTCCTGGAATATTTTTTGGACTTATACTGATTTGACTTTTTTAGATTCATATTCGAAGAGGAAACATTTTAACAATGTGAATAAGGAACAGTAACTCCGCCCCTAGGAGCTCCTTTACTTCCCTCTAGCAGGAGCTGTTCAGACAAATGGGTCAGCCTTTGGCAAATGTCAGCATTCTTAATAAGCAATGCTATTTCCCATTACTCCTCCATGCAGACTTGGTCATCCATACATGTGATCTTCTGGGTTGCTCTTTGATAAAGGCCTCTTGGTATGTTTATAGTTATTTAGAGAAACTAGATGTCCCCTATTCTTAGGATGTGTAGTGCAACGTGCCTAGAAGTGCAATGAGGTTTGGAGGTAGAGCTTGTTTGCACTCTGTGAGTGCTCTCAGTTATTTATTTTATCCGCAAATAGAGCAGGTTCCTTTCTGTTGGCTCACTGCCATTGTGCACAGAGACCATTATTTAACCTACCTAATCCATTGTATAAGGAAGATTTAGGTGACTGCTCGTGCTTTGCTACTACTATTCTGCTGTTTTCCTCCAATAAGCCCTATGTTTTACCTGCACCTCATGGCTTTAGTGTTATGTCTATGACCCTCTTGCATGACAATTTAGTCACCCTCTCCATGAACATATTCCTTTATTGATTTTAAATATTCTTGTTTATCTCTTAAAAGAGTGTCTTTTTTCCCCCATAAAGTTCTTATTGTTTTATTAGGTAAAGTTGCACATCCTTTATGTATATTTTATTACTATTGTAATTTTTATTATATTTTCTAGTCAGTTTTGGCAAATAGAGAAGAATATTTTACTTACATAGGTTGGATACTCCCTTGCTGCATTTTTGTATTAGTGACAAAATTATTTTAGGGTTTTTTTTTTTTTTTAGTTTTATAAATGGATGATAGTGTCCTCTATAATGACAGTTCTGCCTATCAAAACTGCCAAGTGGAATTTCTTCACATGCTTTGAATGCTATTGCAATGTCCATAGACCTTAGACTCCAACACTCCATTGATAGTGATAATATGTCTTCTGATTCTTGCCAATTAAATAAGAACATATTGAAAGTTCTTAATTTTGCTGTAGATTTACCACATACAGGAAACTGTTATAACTGTCACTCTAAGAGAAAAACAACAAAATGACCATTATGTCTAGCTGAACAAAACAGAAAAAAAGACCAGAGAACACAAGTGCTGAAAATAATCATATTAAATACCATCAAAAAAGAAGAATTCTTGATTATATGAATCAAGGACAAAATGTCTTGAAGAAGAATCAACTGGAGGAACTGCATGGCAAAATATATTAAGTGGGAAATAAATAATTCAAAGGTAGATTGAATATATGAGGGATGCAGCTGAAGAAAACAATTTGCTGAGACTTTTTTATGAATCCCTTCACAAGATATGATATGACATAAAGAAATGGATATTAATAAATCTAAAAGTTAATGGTATAAGTGGTAATATTCTTTTTGATGGAGTCCAAATAAAACATAAAAATGTAAGCAAATTAGTAAATTCATAAGGAAGAAATGGCTCAAGAAAAGTGTCTTTAAAACTTCTGAATTTGAGAAAAAGTTAAAACCTCCTATTAGCCTGGTTTGTAAAGTACCAAATTGCTACATTAAAAAGAAGAAGAAGGAAAAAAAAACCCTAGCACAATTTTAAAATATTTGAATAGATCAGGGTCCAATCAGGGAAGAAAAGTGACTATTAGTATTTAAAAATAAATATTTTTTAAAATAGACTTAGACGTTAAACAATTGTTTAAAAAGCTTAGAAAATAAAGGTCTGAAAGAAGGCATTGATGGTTTAGAGTCACTAATAAACTCCAGCATGAATGAATAACTCAGAGCAGAAAGAAAAGTCTGAAATTTAGGCAGGTCCCGCTGCTAGAGAGTGATTGCAAGCAGTTTGGTCTGTAGGTCTATGGAAGGTTATTGGCTCTTTCTGCCTCTCTTTTGTGCGTTCATAGCAAAGCATCTGCCATGGGTGTGAGATCATCTTGGTTATCGTGGGATCATTTGAAAAGAGCAGTTGCAGATTGAACAAACTCAAAATGAGTTTATTATTTTTTAATCCAAATCTGGAAGATTCACTGATCATTCAGAACTTTATCATATGTTCACTATAACCCATCCCTTGTGCCACTTAGTTCTCTTAGTAATTTTTCCCAGTTTGGGATGCATTCAAGATCTTTTGCCACAGTTGATTGTGGAGCCACAAATTGTTATGCAGTCATCTCTCTTCTCTATCATCCATTCCAGACTTCTTCCTACAGCTAACAGCAGTCTTGCCCTGGCACTTTTGTTTGTTTGTTTGTTTGTTTGTTTGTTTTGAGAATGACTTAAATCTTTATTAAAATTTCCATTGGTAATGAACTTGGATGGCATACCAGCAAAAGAGACCCCACTGGCTGCTATAGTATTCAAACACTAGAAAACAATCGGGAAAGTAAGGGCTTGGAAGTGGGTGGTGGTTGATGAACTGTCCTAAGGTTCATTGATAAGAGATAATAAAAGATTCCCTAGAATTCATCAATATAATATTATTTTAAAGGAAAAATAAGAAAGCATTTAATATTTTCTTAAATGGCAGCATCATCCCCAACCCAATTTCATCATGTGATATGGGAGCATCTTGCAGCCCTTGGTCATCTGAGAAGGCATCATTCCCCTGGAACTTAGTTCCTTTAGATTTCAATATCTACAGCTCTCCAGTGAATTTAAAGAAAAGCATAATGTCTTTGTTCGGTTTTCTTACTTTTTACAACATTATGGTTATTTAGACATATGTTCAAAAATTCTTTGAAACTCTTCCTTCAAGAGAATAGACCAGATTTAGAGTAACTATTCTGGTGAATATGATATGGCAAATGTGATGAGATGTCTTCTCATTGATTAGGTTCTGCAAATTCTGCTGCTTTTATCTTGCAGTAGGTACGCTCTTTCCAGTGCTCTGTCCCACTCAGATCATACTTCATGAAACTCAGACTTCATGTGGTTAGAACACTCAGACAGCTATGGAGAGATCTACATGGTAAGGAACTAAGGACTCTAATAAATATCCATGTGACTGAGACTTCTTAGAAGTGAATATTCTACCAATGGAGCTTTAGTGACTGCAGGCCCAGGTGACAGCTGGTTCTGCAAGCTCCTGAGATACCTTTAGCCAGAAACACTGAGCTAAACCACTCTTGGATTTCTGATCCTCAGAAAGTGTGTGAGATAATAAATGCTTTAAGCTGCTAAAGTTGGGGAAATTTTGTCATATGCCAAGAGATAACTAATACAACAGAACTGGAGAACTTTCAAAGCCTTCTACATTCTAAATGGAAGCCATTCGTGAGAAACTTTTCCCTATTCACTTGAATAGTTTTTAAATTCAAATCACTAGATGAGAAATCTCAAAGTATTCACAAATTATGGTATTTTTCTTTTGGCCCATCCACTTAATACTGTATTCTGTCTCTCTACAACACTTCTTATGACCAGGGTGGGGATGAAGGGGAAGATTCCTTATATAAACTTCATTACCTGAGTTTCTCTGCCATCTGATTGAGTTTAGTCAACAGGCGACACCAGCAAGATGTTTGCAGTTCCTTGATAAGTGGCCTTCTCTCAGAACCTCATACAACACAGCAAACTGCCTTTCAGAGCTATCAAGCAAGAGATTCACTCGAGTTTGCTAAATAGTCTTCTATAAGGTGACATCATCAGAGGAGAGCCAGCTCATCCCCTTCATGTTCTCTTTATTGGTTCTATTTATACTTTCCGTTCACGATCAGGGGGAAGTAATAATACAAGGGCACGATTCATTGTGGGTCAACTGCAGGTGTGTCTGCCACACTAACTCTTGGCATCCTATTTTTAGGGCATCATCTTTGAACTCAACTGCTAAAACAGCCTTTAAACTGAATTTCTGGCCTACATTATTATACTCAGATCTATTTCTGAAAATCTACCAGAGAGATTTAATGTGAATGAGAATCTACTAAAATTTCAAAATAATTTAATGATTCTTCTTCAGTATAATGAGCCCTGTACTCCTTGTCTGATATGCTAGGTCCTTCATAATCTTGACTGCCTCACCTTAAGCTTGAACTTTTATTCATTCAGACTTTACTAACCACAACAAAAGATATGCAGTTTCCTGCTTGTTCCAGGCTGTTTTTCATCTTCTTTCCTTTGCTTATCAGCTACCCTCTCTGCCTGGAATGCCATTCAAAGATCTTTCTTACTTAACCTACATGATTCAGCAAAGGGAACATGCAACCTATATTGTTCCCCAAACTGGCTTTAGTCATCTGCACTCATTGTGTCTTAATATCCTGACTATAACTTTATTATTGCATTTAGCACTTTGTATAATTTTCTAAACAACCTATTAGAGATTTCAGAAGACAGAAATATTGTTCATCTTTTCATCCTTTCGTACCTGATACATGTATGTCCTCAACATATTATTGTTGAATACATAAATAAGGGCTGGGGGTAAGACTCAGGGGTACAGAACTTGCCTAGCATGTGTGAGGCCCTGGGTTGCATCCAAGCACCCTAAAAATATACCTATATATCTATATATATACAGATACCTATATATATATACAGTTATGCATATATAAATAAATAATTTTTGCAAAACAGTCAGTCACAAACTGTCTGAGACATCCATCAATAGCAAAATGTGGTTTAATAATAATTAGAATTACCAAGCAAGGAAAAAATATGATAAACATTAATTGCATTTTTCATTTAGACTGGTGTTGATTGAGCTTCAGTTTATTATTCTAGAATCCTTCATCAGTGTCTATGAGACATCTCCCACAGGAAAAGGGATCTTCAGTGAAATAAGTAAATCTAATATATGCCATCTAATAAAAAAAAAGATGAAAGGGGATTAAGACCCAACTCTGAAATGCCAGATGAGTATCTGTATCTGATTTATTGATCATCTTAGACCAGAACAAATTTTTATCATCATGGTATTCACAAGGGCAATAGACATGTACATGAGATCTGCGGGCCCGTGACAAGGGTACTAGTGCTTCTCAAGTTCATGAACCATGTCCCTGCAACCTTGACACCAGTCTGAACAGAACAAGGCCACAATATATTTTTGATTTCTAACCCTTTGTTATCAGTTGTTCAAATGCTTTAGCATAAAAGAGGGTGGGACGTCACTCCTTTATCCCTTGCTGATTTTATCACTCCTAAAGCCATAATCCTTGTGATAATAATCAATTGCAGATGAGATTGCTTTGATAAAGTTCTTTAACCATAATCCTTTTACACACTCTTTGTAATCTGCACAGCCATACAATTATTCAGCCTTCCTTTCTTTTGTGGCATCTTTTCACACTTCTGGAGCTTCCCAAACTTATAATTCAGCTTTGCTGGCATAAAGACAAAAAAAGCCCTCTTAACTGCATTTTAAAATCATGCTACTGTTGGTCTTAATCTCTTTCAAAAGCCCTAAAATATAAATTAGCCTTCTATTCATTGTGTCCCAAAGAGATTTCTTTTCTGGGACTAGTTCTCGCTGCCGCAGGGCCTCCCCAGCAGTTCACAATGGCCATCTGGTCGTTGTGCCTTCCCAGATGGGCTCTGTCAGCACAGATTCCAGGGTCTAGGGAAAAGACAGGAGAGAGACATTTAGTAGCTGACTACATTTTAAATTTAAAATATGGAGACAAATCTGCATTTCCTTTTCTCTTAACTTCACCATCACCTGCAAAAATTGTTTCTGCCACCTTGGTTAACAAACTTCACAAGATTTTTTTGATTTTTCTGCTTGAAAGAATACTTTCAGAGGTAAAAGGAATTGTATTGTGTGGCAGATTCCTTCATTTTTTTTTTAAATTCCATTACAAAAATGTGCACGGATATTTGAATTATTGTGAAACAGTATTTCTGAATGATATGTTGTGTCCTATAAGAGAAAAAGTGGAAAAATAAAACAGGTTGTACATTCTCTGAAGGACTTATGGAAATCACTTATATAGGGCTTAAGACATGCCAGGCAATGTTCTGAAGAAAAACAAGTTAAATGGCACCACTGAAGAAAATGGCTACTTTGAAATCTTAGCAATAGTACATTTTTAATTGAAATTTTGAGAAATTGCTATTGAAAAAAATAGTATTGAGTTCTTGGATATGGTGTACTCAGTTTCCCCCATTGTTAACATTTTGAAATTGTAGTATAACCATGTTCTTGAAGTTGATACAATCCATGGATCTTACTGGGACTTTCCAAATTTAACTTTCATTAATTTGTACGTGTGTCTTAAGTTCTATATATTTTTCCCATGTGCAGATTCATATGGCTCTGGAGAAATCCTTATCACTTGAGAGAGCAATTTCCACTAGCTATTCAGGATATTTGTTCATCAGATCAAACCTGTGATCCTGGAAGGGGACAATTCAGTTCTCATGAGGTGATTGCTCCTGCTGTTCTGGAAGGTGTAGGAAAAGGATCTCAGAGAAGAAAAAGGGGAAGATAAGATTGGGAAATTAAGCTTCTGATCCCAGCTGGTCCTAGCCACAAGGACAGTTCCTTAACAACTCCTACTCATGATCAACTGCTAAATATTCTCTAAAAAGCACTTCTTCTTGTACCAACACACTCTCAGTCTCACCTTCATATTGTATTAAAGCTTATAAATCACTTTTATCCAGATTTTCTGGAAAATAAAAAAAAAGGAGAGAGAGTCTCTCCAGGACTGGGGATTAAAGCAGTGGAAATACTGTTTCTTTGAGAGTTATTAGAGGACCTTCGACAGCTACCTTCATATAGGAATTCCAGTCATGTGCCAGCACAGGTTGCCAGGCCCCTGCCTGCTTGCCTGCACAGGACCTGCTCCTGAGCAGGACTCCCAGCTCCAGTGTCCACACACCACACAGGACCTCTGGTCGCCCACCCATGCAGGACCTCTAGCCATTGCTCCCACTTGTCGCTCCCTGCACAGGACACCTGGCTGCTGCTTCTGTGTGGACTTCCATCTACCAGCATGGAACTCCCCCATTTGCCTACACCTGGGGACACTGGACAGGATCTGGAGACAACCTTCTACTTCTGCACAGCATGCCAGAGAGCTGCACCTCTCAACATGTCGCCCAACGCCACCACCCAGCCCAGCCCTACACACTATCTCTGAAAACAGATGCCTTCTTTGTGAGACTCCTTTGTTGCCATCTTAGACCTGAGTAGGGAGATACCAGTAAACAACAGACAACCCTACCTACTGGATGAGAAGGGAAGCAATCTTTTTTATTTAACTTGAGACTTATTTTTTTCTTTTTCCTCTATTATCCCCTTTTTTCATTTTTTTTTCTTCCTTTTCTTTTCTTCTTTTCTCTCTCTTGCTCTTTTGCTGCCCTCACATCACCAATATTTGTGAAACCAAGTATTTTTTACGCACTAGGATACTGAGGACTGGGATATATGATTAGTATATCACAGTTGTATTATATAGTCTTGTAACTTCTATTTTTATATGTTTTATTTTTCTTAATTTTTATGTTTTCTTGTTTGTTATACTCCATTTTCTGCCTACTTACTTGTCTCCCCCAAATCTCTTTCTCTCTTTCCTACTATTAGCCAACTTCTTTTTGATTCCTTTTTCATGCTTCCTAGAATCTAATAAATCTATGTCTTCACTTCCTACCTCCCTAACATCTCATCCTACATTCCACCCCCAGTTCTCCTTAGTCCATCAGCAGAAACTGTAGACATGTTTGCAAACCTATGGTTTATATAGTAGATACTAATTAAACTCATAATTTCTGTATATTGTGACAAAGCCATAAATGTCCTATTAAGAGGTACTTGGTTTAAAACTATATATTGTTATAGATATCTGTGAATATTGCTCTCCCCCTTAAAGGAGAGGTATAGGAACCCTGTAGGGAATCTATAATCCTATAGGATAAAGACTGTGGACCAACCATTCTTGCTCCACGGAAGAGACCAATTGTGTACTGCACTGTGGCCCTGCATCTACCAGTGGGCAGCTGTCCCTGCCTATTTTCACCCAGAGTCAACAGCTAGGACCAGGAAGATCATCCCCCATGTATCTACAGGCCCAGTTATATCAGAGGTGAGGTATTGGTAACTTGCAGGGACACTACAAGATTATAGGGTAGAAACTGTAATACCTCATATCGGCACTGTTAGAAAGGAATACACATAAACAATGTGAAAAAACAAGGGAAGACAATGCCCCAAACAAACCAAGATGCTACAATAATAGAATCCACTGACAGCACAGTAGGTGAAATGTCAGAGAAGGAGTTCAGAATGTACATAATTAAAATGATCTTTGAAACACAGAATAATATGAGAGCAGTTACAGGCAACAATTGATCAATCCAACAAAAAGATTAGAGAGCAAATACAGGCAACTCATTCCAACAAAAAAGCAAATACAGGGAACAAAAGATTACTTCAAAAAAAAAAAAGATAGAGACTTTAAAAAAAAGCAGAAATTCTTGAAATGAAGGAAACAATAAGCCAAATTTAAAAAAAAAAATCAATAGAAAGCATTACCAACACACTAGATAACTTGGAAGATAGAACCTCAGACAATGAAGACAAAATACATAATCTTAAAAATAAAATTGACCACACAATGAAGATGGTAAGAATCCATGAACAAAACATCCAAGAATTATGGGATAACATCAAAAGACCAAACCTAAGAATTATCAGGATAGAGAAAGGCACAGAGATACAAACCAAAGGAATGCACAATCTTTTCAATGAAATAATATCAGAAAATTTCCCAAACATGAAGAATGAATTGAAAAATCAAATATAAGAGGCTTACAGGACACCAAATGTACAAAACTATAACAGATCCACACCAAGGCACATTATAAGGAAAATGTCTACCATACACAATAAGGATAGAATTTTAAAATCTACAAGAGAAAAGGTACAGATTACATACTGGGGGAAACCACTTCAGATTTCAACAGATTTCTTAACCCAGACCCTCAAAGCCAGGAGATCCTGGAACAACATATACAAAGCTCTAAAAGAAAATGGGTGCCAACCAAGAATTTTATATTCAGCAAAATTAAGCTTCATGTTTGATGATTAAATAGAAACCTTTCATGATAAACGAAAGTTAAAAGAATTTACAGTGAGAAAACCCACAGTAGAGAACATTCTCAGCAAAATATTTCATGAGGAGGAAATGAAAAAACAATGAAAATCAGCAAAGGGAGGGACTACACTAAAAGAAAAGCTAATCAAAGGAGAAACCAAATCAAGTTAAAAACCAAAAGTAAACCAAAATGAATGGGAATAAATATCATATTTTAATAATAACCCTGAATGTTAATGGCCTAAACTCATCAATAAAAAAACATAGACTGGCAGATTAGATTTTTTGAAAAAGACCCAACAATAGACTCATCTCATAGAAAACTATGTCTACAGACTGAAGGTGAAAGAATAGGAAAAAACATACCACTCACTTGAACTGCATAAACAAGCAGGGTCTCCATCCTCATATCAGATAAAGTAGACATCCAACCAAAAATAATCAGAAGGGATAAAGAAGGACATTTCATACCGCTTAAGGGAACCATACATCAAGAAGATATAACAATCATAAATATCTATGGCCCAAACAGTGGAGCATCCACATATATCAAACAAAACCTTCTCAATTTCGAGAATCAAGTAGACCAAAACACAATAATATTGAGTGACTTTAAAACACCTCTCTCACCACTGGACAGATCTACCAAACAAGTAAGTGTGTGAGGCTAAAAGTTTGTTATTAAATACTGTTTCCATTTGCATCTCTTAAATTTTGATAAGCAGTACTTTTCATTGTTCCATTTTAAGTATTTAACATTTTTCTGTAATAACTTCATTTGGAAATATTTGCCAAAGTGTAATTCATTGAGAAATGCATTTCTATATTAGCAATATTTTAAAAATTACATATATTTTTAGCTTTTGTGGCTGGAAAAAAAACTAAACAAAGAACCATAGAACTCAATAATACAATCAATAATTTAGAATTAACAGACACATACAGAATATTTCATCCATCAACAAGTGAATACACTTTTTTCTCAGCAGCACACAGATCATTCTCTAAAATGAACCATATGTTATGCCACAAAGCAGCTCTTAGCAAATATAAAAAAATAGAGATACAACCCTGCATTTTATCAGATCATAGTGGAATGAAATTAGAAATCAATGATAAAATAAAAAATAGAATCTACTCCATCACCTGGAGACTAAATAATATGCTATTGAATGATGCTTGGATAACAGAAGACATCAAGGAGGAAACAAATAAAATTCTCAGAGGTAAATAAGAATTCCTATACAACAAATCAAAATATCTGGGACACTATGAAGACAGTGTTAAGAATAAAGTTCATTGCATTGAGTTCATTCATTAAAAGAAAAAACATCAACAAATAAACAAACTGACATTACATCTCAAAGCTCTAGAAAAAGAAGAATGAATCAACACGAAAGGAAATAGAACACAGGAAATATTTAAAATCAGAGCTGAAATCAAAGAAATTGAAACAGGATATAATTCAAAAAGAGAAAAAGCTGGTTCTTTGAAAAAATACATAAAATTGATAAACCCTTGGTTACTCTAATAAAAGAAAGAGAGAGAAAACTCAAATTACTAAAATTCAAGATGAAAAGGGAAATTCACGACAGACACTATTGAAATGCAGGAGATAATTAGAAACTATTTTGAAAATCTATACTCCAGTAAAATAGAAAATCCTGAAGACATAGACAAATTTCTAGGGGCATATTATCTGCCCAAACTGAATCAAAGGACATACACAACTTAAACAGATCAATTTCAAGCAAGGAAATAGAGGAAGCCATCAAAACTTAGTAACCAAGAAGAGCCAAGGACCAGATTCTCAGCTGAGTTCTATAAGACCTACAAACAAGAATTAATACCAATATTCCTCAAATTATTCTATGAAATGGAAAAGGAGAGAACCCTTCCAAACACATCTATAAGGCTAGTATCACCCTGATTCCAAAATCAGACAAAGACACATCAAAGAAAGAAAACTTCAGACCACTATCCCTGATGAACACTGACACAAATATTCTCAATAAAATTGTAGCAGATTATATACAAAAACATATTTAAAAGATAGTGCACCCTAATCAAGGGAATTTCATCCCATGTATGCAAGGTTGGTTCAACAAATGGAAATCAATAAATGTAATTCATCACATCAATAGTTTTAAAGTCAAGAATCATATGATTATCTCTATAGATGCTGAGAAAGCATTTGACAAAATACACCACCTCTTCATGTTCAAAACACTAGAAAAACTAGTGATAGTAGGAACATACCTCAACATTGTAAAAGCTATCTATCAAAACTGAAAGCCAACATTATCCTCAATGGGAAAAATTGGAAGAATTCCCCCTAAAAAACAGAAACAAGACAGGGATGTCTTCTTTCACCACTTCTATTCAACATAGTCCTTGAAACTCTAGCCAGAGCAGTAAGACAGACAGAAGAAATTAAACATATGTGAATAGAAAAAGAAGAAGTTAAAATATTATTATTTACCCACAACATGATTCTTAGAGGATCCAAAAATTTCCACCAGAAAACTTCTAGAATTAATAAATGAATTCAGCAAAGTAGCAGGATATAAAATCAATACTCATAAATCAAATGTATTTCTATATATCACTGATGAATCCTCTGAAAGAGAAATTAGAAAAACTACCCCATTCACAGTAGCCCCCGCAAAAATTAAATACTTAATAATCAATTTAACAAAAGAGGTGAAAGATCTTTACAATGAAAACTATAGGACACTAAAGAAAGAAATTGAAGAAGACCTTAGAAGATGGAAAGATCCCCCATGCTCTTGGATAGGCAGAATCAACACTGTCAAAATCACCATACTACCCAAAGCACTATTCAGTGTTCTTCCAATTAAAATCCCAACATCATTCTTTATCGAAATAGAAAAAGCAATCATAAAGTTGATTTGGAAAAATAAGAGACCCATAATAGCCAAAACAATTCTTAGCAAGAAGAGTGAAGCAGGACACATCACAATATCAGATATTAAACTATATTACAAAGCTACAATAACAAAAACAGCATAGTATTGGCACCAAAATAGACATATAGATCAATGGTATAGAATAGAAGACACAGAGACTAACCCACTTAAATACAGATATCTCATACTAGACAAAGGTGCCAAAAACATACATTGAAGAAAAGAGAGCCTCTTCAACAAATGTTCAACATCTCTAGCCATTAGAGAAATGCAAATCAAAACTATTCGAAGATTTCATCTCATGCAAGTCAGAATAGCAATTATCAGGAATACAAACAACAAGTGTTGGTGAGGATGTGGAGGAAAAAGCATAATCATACATTGCTGGTGGAACTGCAAATTGGTGCAACCAATCTGGAAAGCAGTATGGAGATTCCTTAGAAAACTTGGAATGAAACCACCATTTGACCCAGACATCCCACTCCTTGGCCTATATCCAAAGGACATAAAAACGGCATACTGCAGTAATGAAGCCACTTCAATGTTTATAGCAGCACAATTCACAATAGCTAAACTGTGTAACCAATCTAGATGTCCTTCAATAGATGAATGGATAAAGAAACTGTGGTATATATACCCAAAGGAATATTACACAGCATTAAAAGAGAATAAAATTATGACATTTGCAGGTGAATGGATGAAGTTGGAGAACATCATGCTAAGCAAAGAAAGCCAATCCCAAAAAACCAAATGCCGAATATTCTCTCTGAAAGTAGAAGCTCATCCATAATGTGGGATGGAGCATGGGAAGAATGGAGAGACTTTGGTCAAAGGGGAGGGAAGAGAGGGGATGAGACATGGGGGCAGGAAAGATGGTGGAATACAATGGAAAATAATGCCTTAAGTTCATATATGACTGCACATATGGTGTAACTCTACATTGTGTACAACTAGAGCAATGAAAAGTTGTGTACAATGAATAGAAATGCATTCTGCTGTCATGTAAACCTAATTAGAATAAATTTTAAAAGAATTTAAAAAAATTTACACTACATATAAAGTAAGATAAATATTTTTATCTACCATTGTATTATTGATTGGCTCAGCAAACTCTTGTAATTGAATAAAAGGTACATTTGGGCTAAAACAAACAAATAAACAAACAAACAAATAAATGAGTGAATAAAATGGAAAAAAGGGGGAGAGTTTATTAGCCCCTTTATGAATCCTATTTGTATGTCATCCTATCAATCACCTATAGGGACAGATTTAGCCTATAAAAAGCCCAAGACAGAAGACAGCACTTTCCTCCTTTGGGACCACTGCAGGAGCATTTTCTTCTTTAAACAAATCTTGCTATTCTACCCTCTGCTTGTCTGTGGTGTCATTCTTTGAATTCATGAAACAAAAAGCCCACCTGTTATCCACAATCCATGTTACAGTAATACCCTATATTTTATTCCTAATTTTGATGATTTTTGCTTTCTCACTTTTTATTTGTTATCATTCCTTGAAGTTTATCTATGTTACTGTTGTAAAGAATCAGTTTTTTGCTTCTTTGATCTCCTCTATCATACTATCTTCAATTTCTTTGATTTTTCTTTTTTATAACCTCCTTTCTTCTGCTTGCTTCCATTTTATTTCACTTTTCCTAGTTTCTTGAGTTGGGAACTTTGACTATCGACTGGAGATCTTTCCTCATTTCTAAAACGAACATTTAGTACTATAAATTTTCCTCTCAGCACTACTTTAGCAGCATCCTATGTATTGATAAGTTGCATTTTCAGTTTCCTCAACTTCCATGTATTTTTAAAATTTTCTTTGACCCTTGAACATTTAGAAGTATGCTTAATTTTAACATATTTGGAGATTTCTTTGTTACTTATTTCTACCTTGATTACACTCTAGTCAAAGAACACACTCTACATTATTTAAATACTAAATTTGTTGAGATTTGGTTTTTGGTCTAGGTTATTTGAGGAATGTGCCATAGGTGCTTGGTACTGCAAATTTGGGATGTACTTTTTTACATATGTCCATTAAATTCTGTTTGTTAAATGTTCTTAAGATCTTCTTTATCTTTGCTAATTTCTTTTTAATCTGTTTCTGTCAGTCACTGAGAGGCAGACAATAAAGTTCCATTAGATCTAGCTCTTCACCCAGGTTGGTCAGTTTTTGCTTCATGTATTTTGAGGCTCTGTTAATTGATACAAAGTCATCTAGGATCAGTATATCTTCCTGATAAATTAAATCTTCATTATTTTGAAATGTCCCCCATTGTCCCTAGTAATTTCTTTGCTCTTATTTCTACTGTAATAGCGAGATCACTACTTCTGCTTCTTAAATTTATTGTTCAAATGATATTTCTTTTTTAGTTCTTTTACTCTCAGCCTAATTGTCCTTCAATTTGAAGTGAATTTCTTATAAATACCAGATCATTTTCTAATATCCACTCAACCAGTATGTTTTTTGTTTGTTTTGTTTTGTTTTGATATATTTAAACCATACATATGTAAGTCATTATCAATGTTCTAGTGTTTATTTCTGCCCTTTTATTTTCCTGTTTGTTTCTTATATCTCCTATTCCTCTATTTCTTTCTTCTTGCCACCTCTGGATTACTTGACATTTTGTGGTTTGGAGTACATTTTTGTAGTGTTTTAATGTATTATCTGGGCATTTAAATATAACATTATATATATATATGAATAATAACAATCTGTTCATAGCAACATTTTGCTATTGTAATTGAAATAAGGAAGCCTTATTTCCATTGCATTTACCCATATTTGCACAGCGTCATTTATTCTTCTCTCCTGATATTTCAAGGGTCTTTTCAAGTTCTAAATTTAATCACAACAGCAACATAATTGCTGTTGTGATTAAATTTATCGTAGCCAAAATGTAAGGGTATTTATGACAATAACAATCTCGTTTATTTGTTCTTCATCTAAGAATGTCTTTATTTTCTCTTCTACCCTGAAAGATAGTTTTTCTAGGTATAAAATTCACAACTGACTCTTTCTTTCTTTGAGCATTTGAAAAATCTGCCACTTCCTTTTAGTTTCCCTGGTTTCATATGGGAAATCCATTGTCATATGAATTGGCTATATTATTCAATTCAGAGTGCATTCTAAACATCTGAAATGTAGTTGTAGAGAATGCAAGACTGAGATTAGAGTGCAAGCATAATCTGGTTCTGATGAGGGTACTCTTCTAGGATGCAAATTGCCATTTTCTCATTGTATCTTCATATGGTAGAAATAAGGCAGGAGAGATATCTGGTGTCCTTTATATAAGAGCACCAATTCTATTCACGTAGATTCTGTCTTTATGACCTACTTCCTAAAAGGTCCATCTCTTAATACCATCATATCAGTGGTTAAGATTTTAATTTTGGAAGAACACAAATATTCAGACCATAATTTTAATAATATCTGTAAATAGAGTTTTGTTTCACTTTGAAGAACTTTTCTCTGTTTTTATACTTCAGAAAAATAATTATGATGTATCTGTTATTGACTTTTTTTTTAAAGGATGAGGGATTATTCTTTAGCCTCTTGGATCTGTACATTTGTATCTATCAACAAAATGTGGAAAGTTTTCAGACATTATTTCTTTAAATATTCTTTCAGCCCTTCTTCCTGTTGCTAAACTTTCTGAGAATCTGATAATATGAACAATGGATCTTTTGTTACCATCATACAGGTACCTGAGTCACTTCAAATTTTTCCAATATATTTTATCTCAAGATTATTGACTTTTACCCTCTGTCATCTCCAATTTACCACTGAACCTACCTACAAAGTATCCAATGTTTTTCAATTATTTTATCTTTCAGTTCTCTACTTTTCATTTAATTCCTTTTTATGATTTATCTTACTTTACAGAGACTTTTCTATTTACTTAATTTGTTTCAAGAGTATTTGTAACTGATGGATAAAGTTTTTTTATCCATGATACCTTATAATCTGTCTCATATAGTTCCATCATCTAATTCACTTCAAAATTGGCTTAAGTTTTGTCTTTTCTAATTCAACTTATGATTTTCTTCATTCTTAGTGTGATGGGTAACCTTCACTTATACCATAAGTGTTTTGTCTACTAGTTAGGACATTCTAGGATCTATTTAAATATTTTATTTCAGTTGTCAGTCAACTTGTTTAGGTTTACACAGGAGTTGGCTTAGTTCTGTCAGCTGTGACTATAAAATCCTTCATTTTCAGAACCTTTGTTAATCTCAGAGCCTTTTGTTATTTTGGCTGCCTTTGTTTTTCTGATACAACTAGGATGCTCACTGTTCCCTGGTGGTGCTGCATGAGCAGGTGAAAGGGATTTCCATAATGCCCATGGCATCTCTTAGATAAAAGATCTGACAAGGTTTCCCCTTCCTGGTGCCTTTGGTATCCCAAGATCTCTTGACATGGAAGGGGAGACTCAGAACTATGGAATGGAATGGGCTTCCAGGGCCAGGCTGCTTCTTGTGAGTGGGTCCCTTTTATCTATTTTGTCTACCTGTCACAAGTCTGTGAGTGGAGGAAGAGAGCTCATGACCTTCAGGAAAAAAAATCATAACCCACCTATTCAGCTATTTCACTGGGTCCTTCCTGTCCATTCTTCAAACATGTTCCAGTGTCTCTGGGGAGAAGAGGAGAGTCTCTACCCAAGGGGATAAGGTCTTCCAATACTGGGTCACTTGTAACTGTATTCTAATTGTCAGTTCCTCCTTCCACATCAGTATCTCTTGGTGGAGGCGAGGAGTCTCAGGATCACGGTTACTGGTGGAATTCTCCAACAGTTGACTTTGCTGGTACTGTTTGCTCATGGTAAGTTGTCACATAGACTTTGCTTAGATGCAAGGGAGGAATAAGTACCTTGACCAGCTTCTGCTGTCAGCTTGGAAACAGAAAAGGCTGAGTCTGAGTGGCCTTATTATGATGGGAGCATGAAACTCCCTAACACTGTCTTTTCCTCTGAGTTTTGGAGTCTCAAACTAATTTGCCTTTTAGTTACCACATATTAGAGTTTTCCTTGAGTTGTCTGTTGAATTATATCCAGGGTTTATATTTGTAGTCAGTAGTGTGGAACAAGGAGAAACAGATCCATGTCATCTTGTTTGGACCAGAAATCCAACAGTATGTTTTTAAGATAAAAATAAAGTTTCATATTATCTCTAATATTTTGCCTTTTTTCCCCTCATTTTTTAATTTGCTTCATTCAAAAAGGAAACCTGAATCAAGAATCTATGATCTTAATGAGTGTTAAAATATTTTCAGTAATAATTTAAAATAAAGTAACTTTCATTCATGTTCAGACATGAAAACTAATAGAAATTCTATTTAAAATATAAAATTCTGGTCTTTATAAAATTGGTGAAATTGTTTAGGTAAATAAAGAAAACACTGATGGGCAAAAATATTACTTAAAAAACTTGATATCCAAAATTAAAATATTATAAAAATGCATATTGATCCTATCTCTAAAGGTATTACCATGTAAGTAGTAGTAAATGATTCTAAAAGTTTGGAATGTACATTTTATTCATCATTGAATGTCAATAAATAATGTGAAAAATCTGTCTTTAATGGAGAAACTATATAAAAAAAGCATGTAAGAAAAGAATGAATTGTTATCCTTAAAGCAGGTAGAAAAGACTTCTGAAATTCTTCATTTTAATGTTTCTGAACATTATTATATTGAGTGATTTTGTAGGATCCTGCCCTAAGCAAAATAGGACATGAGACTCTCCAAGGCAATTATATTCCAACATCAGTTGTAACCCTAACATACAGTTTATCAAACAAAAATACTTAAAGAAGTTTTAAATGTAATTTTGTTTCTATAGTCTACATAAAGTATACCTTCCACACTGATTTTTCAAAGAGGACTTTCATTTTTTAGGGTTCATAATCAATATTCTAAGGATTATACAATCTGTATTTCCAGTGAATCAGATAGATTAGCTGATATGTTTTTGAATTTCAATTTCCAATTTCTTTCAACATTTTAACATTTTAATTAGGAGATTTTTCTTAACTAAAGAGGACTGTCATTATAAAATTCTACTTTTTCAGTTAATTTAAAGTTAACAATGTGTCTGAACTTCAAATACAATGACTAAAGACAGAATGTTCAAAAAACAGAAGATGGAACAGAGTATAATAAAAATATTTTTAAATAAAATGAAAGTAAAATAGAATGAGAATTTTTAAAATATATTCCACAAACACATTGTTATACCTCCTCTCTTTTGTTTGTTTAATAAAAAGAGTCCTACAGCATTTATTTTCATCTGGTAAAAAGGGTAACCAAAACAATATGAACAAATGTTTTAGAACAATATTCCCACCAAAGGACACCTAAAAAAGTAATTGTATCTTTCTCTAATTTCTCACTCCATTGATCATTTCTAGTTGGAGACACTTTGTAGCAAAGTAGTATTATCTCCTTTTAGCATGACACAGTTGTTTTCTTGACTTTTAGAATGAACTTCTTCTGAATCATCTAATAGAAGGTTTATATACTCATCAAACCAATAATACAGCCCTCTATCTGCATATTCACTTGCTCGTAGAGTCACACATGAATCTGAGATCTGTTTTGCAAGTATCTGAAGATGAGATTGATGAGTTTGATCACCTTCCGGCCTTGGCCATGGTACACCAAGGTGGAATCTCACAAAGACCACACCAACCAGCACCTCAGATAGCAACTTCCGGAATGGAGTCTTATACCTCCTTTTAGAAGTGAAAGTTAATTCTCCTCTCACTACATATGGGTTGGATGTAGTGGCTTGCTTCTATTAAATAGACTATTGTGATTGAAGATTAGGTTATTAGAGGCCTTGCAATTTAACTTTAATCTTCCTTGGATCAGCTGCTGTGGGGAAAACCAGATGCTGTCATGAAGACTCTCAAGCAATTCCATGTAGGTGTCCATGTGGCTGTGAACACAGGTCTCTTGCCAAAACCATGAGAGAATGTAGGCTTCTGCCAATAGCCATGTAAGTGAGTCATTTCAGAAGTGGATCTTGTAGCCCTGGTCAGGATTTCAGATGTCAGTATCCCCACTCAATAACCTGACTATATCCTAAGCCATAATTATAGGCCTACTCAACAATGTGAGTTGATCTAAGCTAAAACCATCTAGATAAGCTGCCTTTAATTTCTGTTTGTTTGTGTGTGTGTGTGTTTTGAGGTGCAGTATGTGAAACCCATGGCCTTGCTTGGCTACGCAAGTGTTCCCACACTGAGCTATATCCTCAGCCTCCTGCCAATAATTTTTTTTTTTTTTTGGTCCTGAGGATTGAACTCAGATGTACTCGACCACTAAGCCACATCCCCAGCCCTATTTTGTGTTTTATGTAGAGACAGGGTCTCACTGACTTGCTTAGTGCCTCGCCATTGCTGAGGCTGGCTTTGAACTCGCGATTCTCCTGTCTCAGCCTCCCAAAGTGCTGGGATTACAGGTGTGAGCCACAGCGCCTGGCTTAAATTTTTGATCCATAGAAACTATGAGACAATAGTGTTGTTTAAAACTCATTTGTTTGAGGGTAATTTGTTATGAAAACATAACTATCTCCAATAGTTATAGTCCTCTGTAATAGTCCTTGGCAAAGAGATCACATCTTTTAATGTCCTGAAGTAAACATGATCTCACCTTAGGTGGTAAGTTTGGGGAAATTTCTAGAAAACACATGACTCCTCCTTGCTAACAAATCCACCTCTTCCTACTCTTTTTAGTTTACCAGTATCATTACTCCAATCCATTCCACTTTTTTATTTCTTTCTCATTAAAATTATATCTAATAAATATTTGAGTAGACTTCAATCAATCAAATTCTTAAATTCCAAATTATGGCCTTTCAATAAGGAAATTCTATGACAGGGATAGCTATTCCCAGAAATCAGATGAGTGATTTTTTTATTCACTGATATTTTTTATTTCATTTCTGTGACTGTTCTTATTCTGACATTCTCATACATTTTTTTGTCTCTATGGTTACATGAATTGTTTTAATATTGTATTAGAAATATATAGAGAATGATCTGAATTTTAAAATTCTATGTTTGAATATATCTGCATGTTTAACTTTTAATATGGATATTTCTATCAAAATTTATGGAAAATTATCTGGAACTAACAACCTCACTGAGTTAAGTAAAAACTCTAAAGCAAATAATGGTTCCTAAAGTGGACAGTCTTGGGAGTGACATAATTCTGTCAATGGTCAAATTTTCTTCTCAGAAATCCCACTGTTATGTGCAAGGAACTCCCAAGCAGAATACCCTAAGAGTAATATTAACAATCCTGGTTAAATCTGGTTTCTCTATTTTTTCTTTCTAACCCTACATATGTTTTTGTTGTTGTTTTTTCCAGGGTAACAGAAATGCTGTAATATGTTAGGAAAAACAATTCTTATCCGGGGAAATTAATTTCATGTTTCCCTCCTAAAATCAGTATATTAATTCTTACACTAATTATTTCATTGCTATTATTTCATAATGATATATTCCTAAGATATTATTTTAACCCAAAACTTGAGAGATTTTTTTCCTTTTAAAAAATGCCAGAAAGCTACATTTCACTTCATTTCTCATTCAGGGAATGAGAAGGAATAAGCTGTCCCAAAGTTCCAAGCTATAGGTAAAATATTTTTAGAGTCATATATTATAACTCACATATACATATTAGCTTTCCAAATTTTGTAATTTTCAAAGTTGGGATCCAAAGAAATAAATTGTGCAAATCGCCTTAAATGCATACAGCAGCAAAACATAGACTATGTTACAATAAAATTAATAATTCAGTGCAATTTATTAAGAAAAGTTTCTGGAAGAGTGATTCAAGTATTATTTCAGTATTAAGTTGGACTAAAATACAATCGTAATTCTAAGTTTAAAGACATAGTGACAGATATTAATTGCTAAAAAGATGTATTGTGGCATTTTAAAATTAAGATTAACAATTTCACCATCACACCAATCACCCTTGACACCTAAGGCTAAACTCCTTCCCTTGTGTTACCAAGTTATGACAATACCAGCTCCTGTCTGATACTCATAGTGGATATTTCAAAGAGCTGACAACTGATCCTCAGGAATCTGAGAGGAAATATCAAGGAGGTGTTACTTATCCACATGTGAGGCTTCCAGGAAGACCAGGGGAATTTGTAAAGCTCAATATTGCTGGAAATTCACTTAATGCACTCTGTCCTTTTCCCTGGTGTCTACACAGAAGTGATTTAGGGATACAGGCTGCCATGTCTTGATTTAGAACTAAGATCTTAATCACAATATAACCCCTGCCTTGGCAGACCTTTCCTGTTATCTTCATGAAGACCTTAGCAATAACAGCACTCAATTTCTCACAATTTATACAGAACCATCTTATGGCTTTTCTGGCCATTCATTCCCTTTTGGGGTTTGCATTTAGACCAATTGGAGATAAGATGTGGTGCTTTTGGGAGCAGGTGTTAAGAGACCCAACAAAAAGTAGAGCTGTTGTAGGGCTGTAGAACAGTGTAGGTTGAAGCAATCAATTTTATTGCAGTACACTGTTTCTCTTGTTCCTAACAGCTGCTCAGAGGATAGTGGGGAAGCTACCCTGCTGAGCAGATTTGAGTCAGAGGATGGAAAATCCACCTCATTTCCAGGCTGAAGGGTCCCACATTAAAAGACCATAAAGCTAAAGTCATTTCGATAGTAGCTCCAGGGGCACATTAACTTTGCCTTCTTATAAAATGTCTGTTAATGTAGATCTCAAACACAAGTTGCTTGTCATTTTACCATTCAGTGCAAATGGGAGGTTTTTAAGTTTGTTTTCCTGCCTCAGACGTTTGTGTACACACACATACACACACACACACACACAGTTTGTTTAAATGAAGAGTAAAAGCCTGCCCTATTTTACACATGTGAAAGCAACTGTAAACAAAAAGCTAACATTAGTAATTTGCAGCTTTTGCATTTAAATCACAGGAATGTCTTTTCATCATGTATGTTAAGGAAAGAAAACAATATATTGCCATACATATTGCTACAAACTTTGTGAGGCTTGAAATTTCCAGAGTGTTAATTTTGGACCATTTCTGCCCTCGAGGAATGCCTTAGAGGAGAAAATTTGGAATATAAATTGGTCTTTAAGAAGTCTGCTAAGTTAAAAGGCTGATCATGTGATGACTCGTGAGTGTGGAGAGACTTGAGATTCAAGGACTGACTGTTCTTGCTGCTGTCAGTTGGATATTCTCTTGTGAGATCCTTTGAGAGATTCATCTGATGGGTGCTGTACTGTAACTGTAAACTACTTGAGAAGGGAGGAGAGAGTGGAATTTAGAAATATGTCTGGCAGCTCAAGGATCTGGTTTGAATGCCAAGTAGCAGCTGAGACAACTGGTAATAGTTTTAAATCCCCAAGGGAAAAGGATTTTAAAAGAAGGCAGCTAGGTTTTTTCTAGCATTCTGAGCATAGGTAATGCAATGCTTCCCAAAAAGATCATTATTCTGGAGTTTTAAAATAATATATAATGATGTTTTATACCCAGGGAAAATTGAAAGACTGAATTTACAATCAATGTGCCTATTTAAATGGAATTATCTAAATCTGGTTATGTAATGTACAAACTATTAATGCTATATCCAAATGATACCCTGAGATATAAAATACTTGAAAAATTGGACTCAATTATTATAATACCTCATACAGTTCAGACATTAATGTATGCAAATTTTATACAGTTTTTTAAATGTGCCCATAATATAAAAATGTTAACATCATTTTATTTTAAACAATCTTTTTTATTAAATTATTAACATTATCAACAAGAGATATTCAAATGGAAAACTGGAAGATCAATAAAATAGCTCATCAACTGCTGAAAGTATAAGATTTAGTGATAATTATAAGCATAGGAGACTGCAAAATAATACTCATTGTCATTTTAAAATCAAGGAAAGTTAAAGTTAGGGGTTAGTTTTTTAAATTCAACCACTGATAGGAATGCATAAGATACCTAAAGATAGAATTTTTCTACACTTTTTCATTTTAACTTTATTTTTTATTGTGACAACTAATTTGAATAGATTGTGAACAATTTGCCCAGTTGGAATTTTAGTAATCTCATTGTGAAGAAAATCAAGAAAGTTATTTTAATACATGTTCTACTTTCCAACTTCTAAACAGCAATTAAAATTTCTAGCAGACTGTACTTGTTTTAAGAACACAAATCAGCTTTTGGTAAAGGCACTTCTCATGGAGAACAATCTAATGTGAGATCCCTGGTACAAACAAGGAATCAGAAGAGCTTGTCGCTGACAGGGCCTGGGGGTCTGTGCCATGAAGGGCAACACTCACACATTCATCTACTCTGGCCATCTGCCCTTGTCCCTACGTCCATTTATATCTTCCTCTCTGATTCCTACAGCTCATCGGAGACTCAGCAGCTGTTGGACTGTCTTCCAGAAGATAACTTAAGCCTGTAGCCTGAAACTTCACAGAAAAGGAAATACTAATTTGTAAATATCATCACCCTTCAATCACTCTGTGGCTGAGTCATGAAGAAATCCAAAGTGATTTGTAAACACACTGGCATACAGAAGTATTCCCCATCTCACACCTTTTGTTCTATCTAAAGAAAGAGCAGGGACCAGATGCTTATGCAATTCTCACCTTAACCCCACACATTTCAAAAATTACAAAGGGCAAGGGAAAAAGTAGGTAGGTATGATGCTTACCATATGTCCCAGATTTCTAGTAATTTTCATTAAGCATTAAAATATTTTAAAAATTTCAACATTTTGGCCTCAAAAATGCCTATTCCATATTGACTCCCATACCTTCAAAGCCATATGTTTTCCATTCCATGCCTTCATTAGTTTGGAAAAGAAAGTCCAAAGGGTTTGGTAGAAAGTCTGTGACTTTGGAGCACATTGTGAATAGCTTCTGCTCATCAAATCAGCACAATCATTTAGAAACCCATGGCAAAAGCAAATTATTTTGCACACAGTAGGAACTTAGTCAATGCTGATTTTATTCTACTTATCTCAGTGATAAATTCCATAAAGATAATGATTATCTGTTTACTGTCATTCTAGATTCCTCAAAAATATAGGCTTGCTGCAGTTTAAGATCCATGTTTTATTACAAGGGAAAAATCATGAAAAAAAAAAAACCAGCAAATAGGACATTTTATCACAAGTAATGAAGATTGTCTTAATTGATTACAATTGATCATATGATGACAAAGAAATATACTCTAAGAGACCCCCCCCATGCAATGTAACTTTAAGTTTCCCCCAGTTCATATAATCTCAAGTATATCTTCAGCAGCATTACCAGGCACCAGACCTATCTGTCATTGTTCTCATTTCTGTGATTGATTATTGTTCATTTTCATAGATTCCATATATAAATGAAAGCACATTATACAGAATGTGCAGCAGTTTATCATTTTAACTTCTTTCATCTCATTTAGCAAAATTAGGTATCTTTTAACTTCTTCCTATAGGATGAAAACATAAGAAAAACATCACAGGGTGACTAGGTTTTAAAAAAAGAGTATAGAGTTTGAGTAGGTTCTAAACACAGTATACATTCTGAAATGGCATACATAATAGGGGTAATCTAGGGATATTCCCTGGGAAACCAGAACAAGCATATGAGCACACTATGTTTCTATTAGAGGTTGTTCATTAGAAAGAACAACTACAAAAAACAAGCTTTATGCTATGTCCCTGTTATGAACTGAATTATAAACCTCTCAAATATTTTTAAGTCCTAACACCCAGTACTTCAGAACATGACTGTATTTGAAAATAGGACTTTTAAGAGTATAATTAAAGTACCATGAGGTCATATGTATGGGTGTTAATCCAATAAAACAGGTGTCATTACAAAAAGAAGTGATTAGGAGACAGACATACAAAGGAAAGGTTATGCAATGACCCCAGAGCACAGCCATCTATCCAAGGAAAGTGGTTTCAAAAGATGCAATCCTATTGACACTTTGATCTTACACTTCTAGCCTCCAGAACTTGAGAAAATTATGTGTCTGCTGTTTAAATCATCCAGTCTTTGTTATGGAAGCTCTAGCAAACTAATACAGTCGTTTTCTTTCAACACTGTTACCAACAATAGAAAGCCCCTCTTAACACCTGCTGACATAATACAAAATTAATGATTTCAAGAATAACATAATGCATGTCAACAAGATTAAAGAAATACCACTCAAAAGACATCATAGACTCAAATTTAAAAAAATGAAAAAATAGAAAGAAAAGAAGGACTCCAACAGATAAGGTCAGAAAAATTGTGAATATAATGGCTTAAGCCAGGAGAAACAAGAAAAGGGAAAATACATGTGAAGAAACAAATGGCATGTAGTCACAATGGCAGAATTGAATTGTAATAAATGAAAGATAATATGATGTCTTGTCATTTTCAGAAATGGATAACTGCACAAGAAAGCCAAATGATAACTATAAATACTCTATTTTGCTTTTGAATTTATCATTAGAAGAAAATATTTTTTTAAAAAAACTTATTTGGAGTCTTCATAGAAAATAATTGGAATCACTGAAAAAATTGATGTATTACTATTTTAAAGCATATAATAGTATTGTATACTTATCCTATATAGTTCATCAAATTATAATTCAAGTGCGCACATGAACATAAACTGTAATATATTCACATTATACTGCATACTCAAATCCAGGCCATTAAAAGAGTTTTTATTTTTCCTTTTTCTTCAGTTAATTTTCACTATTTATGTTCATCATAAATAAAGAAAAAGCTGAAAAATTAGAGTAGTTAAGCCTAAATGAATATTTAACTGAGCATTCCTTTGAGGCATGATGATATTATCCAAAAATCAGTATGAAAGCCAAGACGAGGAAAAAAAAAAAAAGGAAGGGTTTGAACATAGGTCCTGGTTTAAAGTGAAATGGAATTTTAAAAAGATAACAAAATATGGTTCAAATAGCTTTTCTTATTAATCAAATTATTTTCCTATGTATTCCTAAGCAAAAGAAATATACAAGTAGTCAGTCAATCCTAGGAGGAAAAACATTGATATCATTTATAGTCTGTATACCATTTCTAGATTATGGTGGTTTTCACTTCTAGAAAGTAATTTTAACATTTATCTTCCCTACTTTGATTTTAATACTAAGATTTTTTTTTCATTTTTAACTTTCAATCTTCAATACATTCCCTTGCTAAGTAGTATAACTTAGAATGCATATCTGGATATTTTCTGTATGACTGAACAGTTTATTAGAATGAAATGCTTTGTAAAATATGTCATTTGGAAATGTCAAACTACTACAATCAAGATAACTAGAAGCAAAAACAGAAGGGAGAGCTAATGCTGACTGTCTTAAGCATTCAGATCATCTGCAAGTCTTAGGAAGCTACTAAAATGGGGGCAAGAACTTAAAAAGAAAAAGTAATTGAGTATGAGGCTGATGCTACCCAGGAAAATGAGGAGGATGTAAAAAACAAGCTATTGTAATAATAAAATTATAAATTCTACTGAACATCTCAAGATTCCTGAGCTATTCTATTTCTCTTTTTCAGTGTTCCTTTATTTAAAGGCCTATTGTATGTCCAGCAATATATATAAGACATCTCAAAATGATGATTTTTCAACCCTTAAAATAACATCATAATGTAGATATCATTGTTCCCTTTGCTTCTAACTAAAAGATAAAGGAAATATTGTCTCTTGGTAATATTGAATGTTTTTCTTCTTCCTGGGAACCATGTTTAATTTCTCCCAGACTTATCTTATACAATTAAAAATTTAACTCTTGTTGGAAAATATTCCAGAGATTTAAATGTTGTCTCATTTTCCATAAATAATAAATATACCTTTATAGCCCTCTATTTTGTTCACTATATGGCTCTATAAAGTTTAAGCAACTACAACCTATGCCTGCAGATTTTATTCAGAGCCTAGCCTCTCGGTGACAATAAACACAGCTCAGCAAGACCTTGCACAGAAGTCATTCCTGGTGAGCATCTAAGTGATCCATCATGGAGACTGACATTTCCCTTAAGATGACGCTCTTTCCAGCAAGAATTATTATTCTTTTTACCAAACAGTTTTTTAAGTAGGATTGTTAAAGACAAGTGTTTGTATTTCTTAAAAAGCATTTTATATCTTTAAAAAGTCACCTAAATAACTCATTAGTTTACATCCTTAGAAATGCTTCTTGAGCATTTTAATAATATATTTTGAAATAGTTCATCCAACTCCTACCTTTACCAATAATATATCTGTCAAGGGAGATTTCTTAGCTGTAAAACATAATTCTTTTATATTTATTTTATAACTTTCTTGAGTTAAGACACTTAAATCTTTTATAGAAATTTCATAATGGATTATAAAAGATAATTTCTCAAAGTGCCTCACAAAACTAGAGACTTGAAGCTGAGATAATCAGGATCTATAAAATCTAATTAATAAGGATGAGACCTATGTTCTCTGAAGTCAATATTGTAAAATTTGCCTTTAGCACCTATGGAACATGTTTTATCTGCAAAAAGCTTCAGAACTTTTCTTAGAAAATTTTATGTTGGCATTATTTTCATGGTTTAAATGTGTTTCCCTGAATCCTTCTTAAAGTATTCATCAAATGTACATACCAAGAGCAGAGAAAATAACAGTAAGATGGTTTTAGTTCACCTCCATAATTTCAATCTAGTAAAAATAACTAGCAGGGAAATGATAATCTGTAACGAAAATGAGGTCAAATACAGTCTGAAGATAACAAGAGTATGTCATTCTTCCTAAAACTACCAAAATTACATTAGCCAACCACAATGCCAAATAGTAACCACAATGAATGTGTCTTGCTTTTGGCTTAATCATAAATATTATTTGTTTGATTTTTTGCAGTGTGAATGTTAAACTCAAGACTTCAGACATGTGAGGCAAGTGTTCTACCACTGAGCAACACCCTAAGCCCAAATTTGTTAAATATTTAAATAATATATATATATGTGTGTGTGTGTATGTGTGTATATATACATGTGTGTGTATGTATGTGTGTATTTGTATATGTGTGTGTGTGTGTGTGTGTATAGTAGCTGTGAAAAAAATACTTGAAATAAACAACTTTTAAAAGCAGAAAAAGTTTATTCTGGTTACAGTTTCAGAGGTATCAGTTTATACTCACTTGGCTCCACGACTTTTGGGCTTGTAATGAAGTGACACACAATGGCAGAAGCTCATGGTGGAGGACACTTGTTCACCTCATGGCAGCTCAGAACAAAGAAAGAGACAGGAAGAGACCAGGTTCCCAATATCCTCTTCAAAGTCCAAATGTCCCAAATCATCAGATTGCCTTCTGCTAGGCCCTACTTCCTAAAGGTTCACCACATTCCAATAGTGGAACAGGCTGGTAAATGAATGGACCTTTCAGGGACATTCCTGATCCAAACTGTAGTACTTATACATGTAGATATATATCAAGTTAAAGATACATGCCCCAAATATTTTGATTCAGTGTGAAAAGACCTGATCCACTAATATAAGATAATAAAATTTAGTAAAATTTTACTACATTTTGACCTATATACTTCCTTGGAAATAATCCAAATATAACACTTAGAAATCTTTTTATGATTTATTAAATTAAAAAACGACTAATTTTCACAATTTATGATCCTACTAATGTTAATGTATTATAAAGAAAAGTACAATAAAAATTTCAACTTTTAGATTGAAAAAGAAAGACAAGTTAAATATTTCCCTTTCGATCAAAGTGCCATGAACTTGAAAAGATTTGCAAAGTGGAAACAGGTGTAGTCAACTGTTGGAGTATTTTAAAAATTGCTTGACACATTATAATAGTGCAATGCAGAACTAAAACTTGACATTACTGTAAGCATTGAAAGATCATAAATCACTCAGATAACACACTGTGGTCTTAGTCTTTTTACACTAGTCATATTGTATAATTGCGATATTATACATTAGAAAAGCAAAAAATAATACAAAACTTAAATAATAAGATGAAAATTCATTTTCTTCCTATATGCTCAATGTGTTATAAATAATTTTATATTGTTTGTCTAGAAATTAAAGATTGTTTTCTGCTTTGGCATTATGAGATATTTTATTAAATGCTAGACATTTTTCTGAGGTTTTAAAGTGAACTTTGCACACATTCATATTTTATGATTGATTTAGTAGCTGCAAAATGAAAATTACAAATTAAGACAATTTAAAACAGAACTATTGCAATAATTTTGCTTTGTTAAGTAAGAAAGGACTATTTCACACAAATGCTAATAATTTCACTTCTACACAATGACTTTTTTTTCCTAAGGATTTTAATTTTTTTCTCGCGGAAACAACCTTGTAACAACTTTATTTCTCTTATTTTCTTGTAGTGACACTAGAAGACAATCCTGTTCAGGGAAACAGCACATAGGATATTGGCTCCTTCCCATGCTCTTGGTAATGATGGTCTCACTGCAAGTTCAAATTAGTAGTAATGGTGACTGCTTGCTCAAAATGGCTTAAAAAACTTGTACTGGCTTTCAATATAAATAAGAATAAATTAAGCTCATTTATTTCCATCAAAATTAGACATTTTAACACAAGCCAAAAATATTTCATCATTAAAGAAATTCAATTAAGTAATTTGCTTTAGGTTAACATAAAGGTTGTCTGAAAACTACTTATGACATACACATTATACACATACTTTAAAATTCCCAAAGGAATAGTGCAGTTTTAACATTTATTGTTTTTTTCACTGTTCATCTGTTTGAGCTTTTTTCTCATCCAGTCCCAAGAGATTTATTGCTAGATGCTTATTCAACTACCTCATTTTTTGTTAATTCTTAGTTCTACTCCAATTAGGTAAGCATATTATGCCAAGTATAAAACTCATAGAACTTTTTTTTACATTAAACTGAGCTTTCCAAATGCTCAATGTTACTAACAGTATATGCATGACTTGATTTTTTTTTTTCTGTTTTCTAGAGAATCCTTGTATATTATGTTTTCAAGATCCAAATGCATTTCATGAATGGAAGGCATCCAGACTCTAACAGGGAAATATATAGCACACAATCCCTTAAAAATGCATACAATAACAGCTGGAATTTATAACAACAAATGAAGGGAAAGATGAAGAAAATATACAAATCATAAGCTTCAAGAAACACATAAATCTTTATGCAGTCTTATCATAACTCAGACAGAATGTTATCCTTTCAAAACCTGCCAGATCACGCCAGACATTATACCCAGTTTTCAAACTCAGGTGCTTTGAAGTTGTTGTCTTTGAAGTCCTCTTAACACTGGAGTTTTTGGTCACTCCTCAGATCACAGCAATTCAGGCATTTGTTCAATATTGTACTATTGTTTCCCTATGTTGATCATTGCTTCTTGTCCCCTTTAATCAAAAGTCCATCACTTTCCTATAATAAATAATCTGAAATTTGCAAGCATTTTTACAAAAAAAAATTTGAAATTTATTAAAGATAATGAACAAGACTTAGTAGATTGCAAAAATACCAACCTTTTTTTCTTTCAAACTATTATCACTTTATAGTGAAAATCTGCTCAATTTTTGTTACCTGAAGGTAAGATTTGGGCAGAATGTGTAGCTTTTATAGTCCATTTATATTCATTCATTTATTCTCTCATTCATAAATTAGCTCAAGTGTTTACTAAGTTTCAAGCATTATTCTAGGCACTTAGATAAATCAGAAAATATAACCAAGGATTCCTAAGTAGCTTTTATTCTGGTTGGTATTAAGTGAGTAGTTCTATGAAAATAATCAAGAACATTAAAAAATATATCAGAATGTCAAGATTGTGGATGGGAAACAAAAGGTAAAGTGGCAGAGTGAGGGGCAAGGTAGGGTGGGTGTACAAGATTAGTATTAATTATGGTGACCAGGGTAATCTTCACTGTAGTGGTGAGATTTACACAAAAAGCTAAGTTTAACTAAATTGATATTTGAAAGAAGTACATTCCAAAACAGCAAAAATCTTAAAAAAGGAGCATTCTCTTCCAACATCAAGTAAAACACTATGCAAAAGGTGGCTGAACATATATAAAATGGTTAGAGAAGGAGAAATGGAGGGCACAGAACAGGAGAGACCATGTTGGCCATTTTCCAGTGTTGGGTTTTTAATAAGACTGAAATGAAGATATAACATGACTTACATTTTATAAGGATAGTTCAGTATCCAGGCAAGAGTGGATGGCAATTGAGGCAATAGAGGTAACAGAGTAGGATATGTTTGAAGATAGAAATAGTATCATTTGATATAGAGTTGACAGATTTGATAAAGAATGTGAAGGAAAGAAAGTAAGTATTGCTCCAGAGGTTTCAGATTGAAGAACTAGAATAGAAGTAAAAGCAAGTTTGTGGTGGAAATGAGGGAAGTGAGAGGACAGGTTTGAGACAGAATATTTAATATTTAGGAAAGTTGTAAACCTGTTGCATTGTACATTTCTATAGTGCAACCAGATGGAGATGTGAAAGAGACAATTGAATATATGAGTCTTTAGTTTAGAAACACTGTCAGCAGGGTTGGGGTTGTGGCTCAGTGGTAGAGCATTTGCCTAGGATGTGTAAGGCACTGGATTCAATTCTCAGCACCACATATAATAAATAAAATAAAGGTCCATTCACAACTAAAAAATATTTTTTAAAAAAATAAGAAATGCTGTCAGCATATAAGTAGTAAAGTTATGAGATTGGATAAGATAATCACTGCTCTAAAATTGTACTTAGAAGCAATCAAGCTATGAAGACAGTTCTAAGAGGAAAGTTCATAGCTTCAAGTTCATACATTAAAAGAATCAAAAGACAAAATAAATAATATTACATCTCAAGGTCCTAGAAAAAAAAAGAAAAAATCAAAACCAAAATCAATAAAGATTGGAAATAATTAAAATTAGAGTTGAAATCAATGAAATTGAGATTAAAAAATAATTCAAAAATCAACAAAATAAAAATCTAGTTCTTTGAAAGAACAACAAAACTGATAAACCCTTAGCCAAGCTTACCAAAAGAAAGAGAGAAAAAACTCAAATTGTGGGGCTGGGGTGGTGGCTCAGTGGTAGAGTGCTTGCCTAGCATGCGTGAGGCACTGGGTTCTATCCTCAGCACCACATATAAATAAATAAAAAATAAAGGTCCATCAACAACTAAAAAAATATTTTAAAAAAATTTTAAAAAAACCTCAAATTGTTAAAATGCATGATGAAAAAGGAAATATAGCCAAAGAACTCCTGAAATGCAGAGGATAATCAGAAACTATTTTGAAAATTTATACTCAAATAAGCTAGAAACTCTTAAAGACATCAACATATTCCTAGAGACATGATCTCTCCAAATTGAACCAATAGTGAACCATGAGTATACAGAAAATTTAAATAGGCCAATTTTAGTAAGAAATTTGAAGCAACCATCAAAAGCTTACCAATAAAAAAAAGCCCAAGTCTGTAACTTTAAAAATTAGGTCTAACTAGGCGTTGTGACGCATGCTTGTAATCTCAGTGGCTCAGGAAGCTGAGGCAGAAGGATCGTGAATTCAAAGCCAACCTCAGTGACTTAACAAGGCCTGCTCAATTCAGTAAGATCCTGTCTCTAAATATAATACAAAAAAGGTTTGTGGATGCTGTGGATGTGGCTTAGTGGTTGAGTGCCCCCAGGTTCAATCCCTGGGAAGAAAGAAAGGGAGGGAGGGAGGGAGGGAAACAAAGAAAAATTAAGGTCCAAAATCTAAGTTCTGGACTATGCCAACATTCATGGGTCAATTTATGGATTCAAATTGACATGACTGAAGCCATCTTGAGTCATAACCACCACGATTTCCTCAGAGTAATCTACTTCAGTTTTACCAGTTTTCCAGTGAACTATAAGCAGACAAAACCATTAGAATAGTCCGTGGAGATTTACCACAGGACACTGGCACCAGAAATGTGCCTAACTCTATGATATGAGCATGAGATGAACTAGGTAAAATCTGGCTAAATGACATCACTTTTGTTCTAACCAATTCTTATGCTTCTGCCTTCTTACCCACATTATAGGAATTCATTTGGTCTTGCTCCCAGTATGATTTAGTCAGTAATTTCCCCAATAAATTACTCTCTTTGAATCCTAGACATAACCATCTTTCTTTCATTACTCTCACATCACCTTGAGAGGCTGGTTTTCATATATTAGGGCTGTGTTGTTCTTGAACAGTCACATACAGTCACATAGAGGCACATAGAGGAGAAGAAATCAGCAAAAGTGACTGAGAATGAACAACTAGTAAGTTAAAAATAAAAATCATTCAGTTCAGAGTCTTGGAAATAAAATTATATAAGACAAGAGTCTATATTTCTTTATCTGATAAACGATGTCATTTTTGAGTGAACTATATTTGAGAAAAATATATATAAATGGAAAGAGTAATATTTTGTTTTGAAAACTGGTGATCAAATTACCAACAAGCTGGGCACGGTGGCGCAAGCCTGTAATCCCAGCATTTAGGGAGGCTGAGACAGGAGAATCACGAGTTCAAAGCCAGCCTCAGCAATAGCGAGGTGCTAAGCAACTCAGTGAGACCCTGTCTCTACATAAAACACAAAATAGGGCTGGGGATGTGGCTCAGTGGTCGAGTGCCCCTGAGTTCAATCTCCAGTACCAAAAAATAAAAAAAAAAAAAAATTACCAACAAGAAAAACTTTTAAATAGAATGGTCTAGCAAAAATTTTAAAATTTATTTACAGCATTATTCTGCTATCTTCCAAAATTTCAATTTTGCTAAAGATATTGTCATTTCATATATGTGACAATTTTTTAACAGGATTTCAACAGGCAACAGAATCGGAATTGATACTTTTTAGCATTCTCCAAATGCTTTTGGTCTTGAAAAGAAGAAATTTTGGAATAAAGAAAATTTTCAGCTCATTCTTAATTCCCTGAAACTGTAGAGGTTGTTCCGACATATGTTCAATAGCATATTTATGGCTGTGAATGACTCTAGAAAACTTATTGTATTTAATCTTCTTGTTATTGCCTTTGGGAATAGTACACGAGTGCATACTTTGAATTTTTATCTTTAATACTTATGCTAAAAAAGACCATAACAAAACTTTGGCACAACAAACAATGATTGCCAAATGCCAATCAATCATTTTCCAAAGGGATCTTTTAGGGGAAGTTATAGATGAAAACTCTGCCTACGTGCTTTTTAAATATTAGCACTGGAGCTTTATATTTTTTGAGTCAGAGGCATTCTTAGACCATTTTTTAATATAAATTTATAGTTGGCAAAAACTTGGTTCTCTCCACCAGACTCATCCTAAACTATGGGTACCCAACAATATCTTGCCAAATCAAGTATTAACAAGATTTTACAATCATCTATGTAAGTTTTACTTTAAAGGATTTCTCAAACTAATCCTAATCATTTAAAAGTCTCCTTTAAAAAATTAAAACTATGAGTTTTATAAAAATCAATTTAATTTTTGTAAAATAAATATTATCTCTTTAAAGAATCCATGTTAAATAATCTAAATTCTTTTATCTGTAAGAAAAAAAGATAGTTATTTTTAAGTGAATTATATTTGAAAATATAATATGCAATCTAAAATAATTTTTTTAAAAATTTGCTGAAGTATTTAAGTGAAATCTTAAATTCTCTTCTCTGGCCAGTGTTTCTAGTTGTGTTAGTATTCTCCAAAGAACAGAACCAATAGAGGTATATAGAAAGAAGTTTACCTTAAGGAATTGGCTCATGGGACCCTGACAGCTGTTAACTTCAAAATCTGAAGGGCAGGTCAGCAGCATGAAGACCCAGGGGAGGACTGATGCAGTGTTGAGTCATAAGTGGCAGAGTGTCTTCCTTTTCAAGGGATCTTAGTCTCTTCTATTAAATTCTTCAATTGATTCAATAAGGTCTGGTCAGTTATTTTAGAACATTTTCTACATTACTCAAAGTCTACAGATTTAACATTAGCAACATCTTAAAAATACTTTCACAATATCTAGACTTGTGTTTGACCAAACAACTGGGCACCAATGTCCAGTTAACATGTAAAACTAAACATTAGAGTCTAACAACTATTTCTCATTTCTGTAACTAGTTAAATGGTCACATCTGAGATTCATATAACTATCTATTCCCACTACACATTTTATATTCCTTTTTCCCTCAGCAGGCACCTTGTTTGGTTTTGGCTCTTTACCTGGAAGGGTGATCCAAAGCTTTCTTCCAGAAGGGTTTATTTGTCCTATAGGCCATTATTTGTCCTACCTCAATCAAATTGTGGTTTTCTGTTGACTTTAACTACTGGTAATGGTAATATTAAAATATGTCTTAAAGGACCATGTATATTCCAGATATAACCTTTCTTATCTCCTTTGAGAGTGACAGTTAAACTCTCTCTTAGTAATCAGGACCAATCACCCAGCCAATATAGTAAATACTTTTTTTTATTAATACAGAGACATGAGGCATTCAACATGGCTGAGTAGTAGTTTTTTGTTTTGTTTTGTTTGGTACTGGGGATTGAACTCAGGGGCACTCGACCACTGAGCCACATCCCCAGCCCTATTTTGTGTTTTATGTAGAGACAGGGTCTCACTGAGTTGCTTAGCACCTTGCCATTGCTGAGGCTGGCTTTGAACTCGCGATTCTCCTGTCTCAGCCTCCCAAAGTGCTGGGATTACAAGCCTGAGTAGTAGTTTTAACTTCAAGTTCAATTAAATGATTTCTGTTTCTCCTGGTAAAAGCATTTCTTGCATTGGAGCTAAAATTTTTAGACCAGCAGAGCATAATGCTATGGACATAGGAAGCAAAAATTTTGCTAATGGGTGAAGGGGGTTAATAATGATTGGTGCAGCTCTCAAATCAATGTATCAATACCTGGAATCACGAAATCTTGTGATGAGAGAAATATCTCTCTATCTTGGAAGCTGATTTAAAATAAGTAACAAGTTGGGCATGGTGGCATACACCTGTAATCTCAGCAGCTTAGGAGACTGATGCAGGAGGATCGCAAGTTCAAAGCCATCCTCAGCAAAAGTGAGGCACTAAGCAATTCAGTGATATCCTGTCTCTAAATAAAATACAAAATAAGGCTAGGGATGTGGCTCAGTAGTCGAGTGACTCTGAGTTCAATCCCTGGTACCCCCCAAAATAAAAAATAATAAAATAAAATAAGTAACAACCTGCTGGAAAACCTTGCCACAGAAAGATATTACCCACTACATGGCACAATACTTGAGTCTTCAAAAGGCTATTCTACGTTTTCTTAAGCCAGCTGATTCAAAAATGTGAAACAGATGGTTAGAATAGTAAATTTCATGAGCATGGGTCGGTGGATATATTTTACTTGCTAACAAATGAGTTCCTTGGTCAGAACACCATGACACAATTAGGCATTCTGAAAGCCCATAGCCAGTACTTTTGTTAGAACCATGATTTGAAAGGAATGCAAATCTATACCCACAGTGTTTAATCTAGTAATAGTGAAATGCTAACCCTTTTCTATGGTTTAGATATGAGCTGTCCCCCAAAAGCTCTTGTGTTAATGCAATAATACGCAAGGTGTAATGATTAGATTGTGAGAGCTATAACAATCAGTGGGTTAATCCATTTTATAGATTAATAATTTGAATCAAAATAAACTTTTCCTCCTGAGTTCTTGTCAAATATTTTGGCTACAGGGACAGAAACCTATCTCACAAACTTTTTCATGATGGGAACAGTCCAGTGTAATCACCCTGCCACCATATAGGCAGCTGATCCCCTACCCCCAGGGAATGTTACCATACCAGTGTTGGTCTTTGGTGTTTCCAGATTAGGCACTCAACAATGGTGTTAGCCAGGTTATTCTTGGTGAATTTAAGACCATTTTGCTGAGCCTATACAAAACTACCATTCCTGTCACTATGAAAAATTTGTTCATGAGCTCATTCTGCAATAGCAGGAATGGCCAGGAAAAAATAAATGCTCACTACACGATAGATCATCCTATCTACTTGACTATTAAAAGCTTCCCCTGGTGAGGTCACCACGTGGTGAGCATTCACATGGGACAAAATATATTGACACTTTTTTCTCCCACTCAGAATGATACATCCATGTACCTCTTTCCCAAAACCTCCTTGTCATTAATTTTCTAATCATATTCCTTTCAAGTCCCTAACTAGCCATCCAAATGATTGACTATAGCCCATGAATATACATAAACCCACATATGGTCATTTCTCCTTGCAAGCAAAACAACAACCAGGTACATTACTATACCCAAATTCTTGTCTACTGAAATTTCCCTTTATTGTTGTCCTTCAGTGATGTTCTATAAATGGACTTGAGTGCTATTATTTCCCCCTTTTGGGTGGTGCTTGAATACCATGTAGAACCACCTGTAAATCAGGTTTTAACATTCTCTTCCTATGTCAACTAATGATAGAGAGCTATCCATGGGGCCACAATGCAGGTTAAGTGAGAGAAGGCAGCACAACAGGAGTGAAGACAATGAGCATTTGTGCCATATCTTCATGTAATTTATGTGTGCCTTTGGTCATGTTTAAACTCAAAACTATGTACATTACTTGCATTTTGTGATGGACTGCTACTGTGCACACTTAACCACATAGCTTGTTGGCTTAGAAAATATTCAGTTTATGATGGGCAACTCAGGTCACATGATAACTTGATGGCCACACTCGTAAGTGATCTGCCTGTATTAAGGTACATTGCTAAACTAAAAACTGTTTCTCAAAAGAAAAATAGTTATCCATAGCTGATGGAAGACTTTGTTCCAAATTCTGAACAGTCTACACTATGAATCACTTACAGGGCTCCAAACAAAATCTGAATCTGTCGTTAATACTTCACCATAGACATGTGTGATCATATAGCTCAAGTGGCAAAGCAGCTAACAAAGCAGCCTGGACTTATTCCAGAACCTTCTCTTGTTCTGAAACTTACTCAAAACTAGCAACTTTTTGTATATTCAGTAAATGGACTTGAGTAGCACAATCAAATGAGATATATTTTGCCTCAAAAATCTTAGGAGGTAACATATAGATATTACATACCTTTCCTGGTTATAGCTGGAGCCTGATGCAACAACTAATCCTTCACTTTATAAAGGTTACCTAGATATATCCCATACCACTGGGGCCTTAAAAAGTTTATTGAGGTACATGTCCCTGAATTTTTATTGAGTTTATTTTCCACCCTCTGACATGCAAATGTGTTGCCAGTAAGTTAAGAGTCTTTGATATTTCTTGCTCACTAAGTCCAGGACTAAATTTATCATTTAATGGATCCATGGGATGAGTTGTAGAAGAAAAGGAAATCAAAGGAAAACCAAAATATAACTTAAGATTAGATGATAGATATACCCCTGAGATAGGTTAGTGAAGTTGGCCTTGCCAACTAAGAGTGAAGTTCTTCTGGTAGTCCTTAATAATAGAAATAGAGAAAAAAAGTCATTTGCCACATCAATGACTGCACATCAAATACCAGGGTATTGGTTAATTTGCAAAGAAAACATATCTAGTATAATAGCAGCAACTGGAATCACTACCTTGTTAAGCTTATGATAATCCATTGTCATTATCCAATAACTTTGTTTTATCTAGAGAACAAATAAGCAAGTTGAAAGGGGTATGATAAGAATCACTAACTGCATCTCCCAAATCCTTGACAATGGCATCTATTTCTGTTGTATTGCTTTTGGTTTACTATGTCCCTGGGTATAAGCAGTTCCAGTGACTTTTAGCTGGCTTTTTCCACCATAATATACCTTATTTCATAGGTCAAGGAACCAATTTGTGGATTTTACCAGTTGTTATGTATGTCCCAATTATGCATTCTGGAACCAGTGAAGTAACCACAGAATGGGCCTGAAGACTCAGTGGATCAACTGTGAAACTGAACATGAGCGAAACATAACTTTCATAAGCCAGTACTCTGTCTTATGGACCACAATGATATATTTTATCCTTTCAATAGTGTCAGTTCAGAGTCAATATCCAGGAAGCTCTGAAATTTTTAATTATTTTCTTTTATGTGATACACAGTAACCTTGATAAAAGTCCATACACCCCCTCAAGGAAGACTGGGAGAGTGATTAATCGTATAAAGTGTGGGCAATGTAGCTGAGTTCTTACGTAAGATTATCCAGCCTCTCCTCACTTGAAGGATTCTGAGTCTGTAAACTGCCTCAATTTGGGGGAATTGATTGAGAGAAATTGATTGTTTTTATGATTCAAGTTTGACTTTTTTTTACTTGACTCTCCTGCTTACACATACCAAGTAAAAACTTAGTAGATAGAGTTCAAGTCTGACCCCACACTAGTCCATATATTATAGGTGGTAACATACTTTACTCAAAGTCTATGTACATAAACGTTAATCACCTCTAAAAAACACCTTCACACCAACATTGGGAAGGATGTTTGACCAAATCACTGGTCACCATAATCTTATCAAGTTGACTCATAAAGTTAAACATTTTTCTATCCAATGACTATTTTACTCTTCTCTTTTGTTTTTCACCAACAGAAACTCTATTTTCTTAAGAACTGGCATAGGCCCAACTAAAACAACTAAATCTCTCAAGGCTCCTTCTAAATATGGCCAATGAGATTTCAGGAGAAATCTCTGAGTAAAAATTCCAGGAAAGACCTTTAAAAGTGTACAGAATCATTTAACCTGTAATTTTGTCATTTTCCTTTACCTTTATTCATGTCAAGAGTGCAGAAACTATGTGTGTGGGGGTGAGAGGGAGGACAAGGAACTGTATCTTTTCACATATACAATGACAATGTTGAGAATGAATTTTCCACATAAAGAATGGAAGAGAAAAAAAAACAGAAGGAATGTGTGTCCCTGAGGTCAAAATGGTGTGACCATACCAGCACTAGACACTCAAGCTGTTCTTCAATGTGATAAAAATTAACTAATGTTTTGATTAGCTTATATAATAAGTCCCCTAATGTGCAGTCAACCTCTGCTAGGCACTTGATAATTTCATAAACATCTTTAAGAGTTTATTTTTAAATGTTTTTCAGATAATTGTTTTCTCTTTTCTTAGGAGCAATACATAACTACCTTACAGTCAGGGTTTTCTTATATCTAGAAATACTTCATAACTTAAATGCAGAGAATTTTAATATTTTCTTCAAATGGTTGTGAACATTAGTTATAAAAATGCAAAGTTGCCTTTTCAACAGAAATACCTTATAAAAAATTATTAACAATTTTAAATACCTATAAAGGAAACAAATTAATTGGTATTTGATCTGAGTCCTTAGTGTACAATTGAACCAGGTCTGGTGGTTACGTTTCTAATACTCACCTCAGTGATATCTCTACTACACTAATTTCGTAACAACTAAATTCCTTTAGGACTGTATATTACTTAGGTGATAACCAGGAGACTAGATCACAAGAACAGGAGGGCACATGAGGGAGAGAAACAGAGAGCCAATGCAATTAAGAAATTAACAACATAGAATTTACTCAGTTTGAGTCAATCTGAGATAGAAAAGACTCATTCTCCATGCTTAAAAATGTCCTTAAATAACTATTTTAGCCCACCTACCTAATGCCTCTACCAACGTATTTGTTGAATGTGTTGATTTATGACTTTGTTCTTTGGTTATCAGAGTTCATGTAACCTCTTTATGAGGAACACATCAATCAGGGTAACTTGAATCTCAGTTCCTGGGCCCTGGTTTTTCATATTTGGCTCAAAATAAATTATTTCTTATTTCCTTAAAGCAGAATTATTATTTTGTATCAACACATGAAATATAGTTCTAGTACTATAGAAAAAATGCTGTGGATATTGGTTGTCGATGTTGTTCAAGAAATATCACTTTTTGTTAAGGTATTAAAACAAGTGCCACAGTAAGTGTGGTTTTTAGAATAATAGAAGTATATAGAATTCTGGAGTATGAGGAGTCATTTCATCAAGTTGTTTCATTCCCAGGGATCCTAGAATCCACGATATTAGAAAGAAGCCATAGATTCTATCTCACTGGCTTTTTTTTTTTTTCATATTTTGCATGAGAATTTAACTCTCATGGAAAGCTGTTAGCTTATTTAAACATGAGAATTAGATAAGAAGGTCAAACTGACATAAAGAAGTCTTCGCTGAGTAAAAGTGAGGTAAGAAGATAGATCTCCCATAGGCAGCCAGGATAGGGGCCTTGGAGAATGACAGGAGGGGAAAGGATCATCATGCCAACCTGAAAGGAGGCATAGTCTGAAAGATATTCTGTGACTCGCTACTCCCTTCCAGCATTAACCACAAAGCCTTCTTCTCACCTACAATATCTGTTTCTCTTCCTCATAGCTTCAACCACAGCAGGTTTTCCTTAGTTATCCTTGCCCTTACCCCTAGCAATGGCTGACCACAAGCATGCTCCTACCCAAAATGCTTTCTTTTTCTAATAGACATATCAAAAACCACCAGGTGAAGCTGGGCGTGGTAGCACAAGACTGTAATCCCAACCCTTAGGGAGGCTGAGACAGGAGAATCGCGAGTTCAAAGCCAGCCTCAGTAATGGCAAGGTGCTAAGCAACTCAGTGAGACCCTGTCTCTACATAAAACACAAAATAGGGCTGGGGATGTGGCTCAGTGGTCGAGTGCCCCTGAGTTCAATCTCCAGTACCAAAAAAAAACAAAAAAACAAAAAAAAACCACCAGGTGAGATCTGTCCTTTGTCCTCCTAATGATATAAATAAGGGATGGTAATTATGCACTTCTGATTGGTTTATTAAGCTTGGAACTTGAAGAACTTGATTGGCCCATGATAGCATTCCTCACTCCACCAGTCACCTGCACTGGGCCATCAGATACGTCTTTAAAAACCGCTAAACAACAGACAACCCTTGACATCCCTCTCTTGAGACCTTCATCCTTCAGGATCTCTGCTTCCTTTCTGTTACTCTAATAAATCCTGTTACTTTGCTCTCACCATTTTATCCGTGGATTTCATTCCTTGAATTCATGAAATAAAGAACCAGATTACATAATTCTTTCTGCATTACAAAAGGGTACATAAATAATTCCCCAGAATAAACATGAAAAGCTAGAACAAATTTTTGTATCCACAAGAAATTCTGGTTAAATCCAAATTGACTTAAAAGTATTTCTCTTCTTAAATTGAGTGAATATGTCAAATATGGTTCCAATCCCTCTTCTGCACTCTGGAGTTTTGAATAAGACAGACCAGGGAAGAAATGACAAGAAATTAGAGTGAGTACTTCAAAATAAAAGATTGTGTCAGTGTCCTCTTGAACCCTTGTCAATGGTTTCTCATTTTACCCAGCATAAAAGCCAAAATGTTTACAAGGTCTAACAGGGTCCCACGGAATTGACCTTCAGTTTCCACTATCTCACTTATAGTGTTCCTTGGATCAGTTAGTTACTGCTGCAAGACAGGCCACCTCAGAAGAGTCTTTAAACAACATTTCATTCAATCTCATAATTCTAAGGTCTGCTATCATCGGTCAGCCTCCCAGAGCTATCTGGTCCAGGATGGCTTCAGGTGCATGGTTCCTGTGATCTTTTCTTCTTCCTCAGGCTATCCTGGCTTATTCTGTGGCAGTGCAGGGTTTCAAGAGAACACAAAGAGGCTTCTACTATTCATTTTCTTTTTTTAGTTGTAGATGGACACAATACCTTTACTTTATTATTTTATTTATTTATGTGGTGCTGAAGATGGAACCCAGTGCCCCATGCATGCAAAGCAAGCATACTACTACTGAGCCACAATCCCTGCCCTACTATTCATACTATTTAATCATGCCTGTGGCTATCCCATTGTCCAAAGCAATTCACATAGCCCAACTCAGAGTCAGTGTCAAGACCACTACCAAAGGGCATGAAGAGAAGAATGTTTAAATTAGGGCCTTTAATGCAATCAATCATTAATATTTTTATATTTTTTTACTATTCTTGCTTATAAAGCTCCAACTGCACTAACTTCCTCCATGTTCCTTGCACATAACAAGACCCTTCCTGCTTTAGGTTCTTATCTTAGCTGCACTTCTGCCAGAAATGCTCTTGCCTGGACAGCTGCTGTTGTCAGCTACAGTGATATCTCTCAAGTTTTTGTCTTAACCTCTCCTCTCTGAGGAACCGTTCCTGCCTACTCCACCTAATAGGGTAATCTGTCACAATCCGTTTGTTTATTCTATTTTTCTTTTCCCATAGTGTGTATACTTTTTAACATATTTCTATTGGGTTTTTGATTTCTTATGTGTGAACTGTTCTATATTGTGGCTTGCTTTGTTTCTTGTCTATTTCTCTGCTTGGTAAAATATAAGCTGGGAATTTTACTTATTTTGCTTAATGATATACCTCAAGCCATTAATAGACTATCTGAACACAGTAAGCTTCAATACATATTTGTTAGATATATCACTATAATCAGATTTCTGCTTCTACAATGTAAATATAAGAAATATGAATTGTTTGTACAGCACAAAGTGCACAATTGGAAAATGAATACAAAATACACTATCACAAAGATAAGATCTTTGCTTAGAAACTTCAAAAACTCTCAAACATGTAGCCTCAGAATTGGAGAGAATCAGCATGTGCAAGCCCAGAAGTAGAAGCCAAAAAAGATCATTTTCTCTAACCACCTCATTCCACTAATGAAGGCAATTAAGCTCAAGCAAGTAAAGTACACTGAAGAATGTTGAAAAGTCAGCTAGTGGCAAAACTAGGATTAGAACCAAATTTTCTAATTATCAACACTATATTCTTTTCACTTTCTCAAATCAACAAAATCACTATTCAGACAGAATTCGTAACAATCAAAAGTATGGAAGAAGAAATTTCTAAAGTTATTGAGTAATTAAAACAAAGGGCTTTGAAAATTAAGCTTAGAGTTTCTAATCCCACCAAACTGAAATCCAATAAACAGGTATATTTGTTTCCCAAGAAGAACATAAATGACTGCAGTTCAGCTTCTCAGAATGTAAAACTCTATGAGAGAGATACCTTGATGAATCTAAATTTGCAGTCTTATTGAGCTGAAATATTGGCCTTCACCACTCCATAGGAAATTCATTTTAATAATTAAAATGAGTATAATAAAAACCACATGGGAAAAGGGGAAAATTGTATCAACTAATGATGTGAAGGAAGGAGACATTGTCTCTATAAGGGAATTTCTCCTCATCTACTTTACTGTTGAATAGTTTCAAAGATTTTTTTTTCCTACTTAAACAACCAGGGAACTAATTTAACTCAGAGAAAAGGATCTAATAATTGTGGTCATGCTTCCACAGATTGATTTTTACCAGTAGAGCATAATTCTCCCACAGAGTCTTATAGAATAAAAATCTGGGTCAGTGTTTTATATTACTAGCCTCTACTAACAAGAAAGTAATGTGATACTCCCTCACTGCTGAAATCGAAGACCAGGAAGTTAATAATTCTGTGGCAAAGTTTATAATTTTCTTTCCCAGGCTTGTGTTTATTTAATTTTATTTTTTGTCTTGTGACTTCTTTCCCCACTTCAATATTACAGCTACTTGAGATATATTTCTGTCTGATAAAGACTAAGTGAATCTTCCCAGGTGAAATTTTTTTATATTCATATTCATTAAGATCCATTTATTCTATTCTCATTTCACTGGTAAAGTTGATAAAACCGATCATTTATAGGTCAATGTTTATATAGTCTTAAAAAGTAGAATCTAGACAGTTAATTTCCTGCTTTATATCAATTAAGGAAATGTTCTGACAGCAACCACTATAGCTGTATTTGTTTAAAGTTAGAATTTCAGCATTATATGCAAATTATCTCTCACTGAAAGTTAATTACATTATCATTAATCTGATTTGTTAAAGCTTGAATCAATGTGTTATAATAGGAAGACATGAAGAATTCTTCAAATTTGTTATAAGACTATTTCCATTCTCAAACAGATCATTGCCTCATTTACTCATAATTTGGTTAACAAACTGAAATGGTAGAATTCCTTATTATTACATAACCATGTTAAACAGTCTCTTGGGGAATAAAGAAATAATTTTTGACAATTATTTTCTAAATTTTAGAAGCTAGCAAGACTCTCTTTTTCCCCAGCGTATGCATGTTTGTTTGAAGAACTCTACTTCCATTTCACATACTCCAAACATTATTTAAATGCAAATAGTATCCTGAAATATGTTCCATCAATATACAATTCTCCATTAGAGACATAGTTGTTTAATAATAATAAAAAAAGAATATGATACTTAATGTAGTAGGTGGAGATTTTACTAAGTTTATGCACTTCCTAAAGTAGTTCATGTAACTACTTTAATTCAAATATACTTTATATAATATGAATAAAAATAATGTATTATATAAAAAGGAAAACAGATGCAATGACTCACATAGTCACCAAAAATCTGAACACGGTTTTATTTTCAGTCTTTTGGCAGGTTTTTATTTGACACCTAGAATCTCGATGAATTATCAATAACACTTCAGTAAGGGGGTAGATACAAAAATAAGTTGCAGAAGATTGCAGTGACACCCCAAGAAAGAAAATTGTCTCTAGCACGTCTAGATCCTAAGTCATACATGTAGAGATTCTAGAATTTTGTTAAAACTTGAAGATTGTTCCCCTCAGCACCATATTTTCTCCTGGACTAGGCAATGAAAAGATCCATGTTAAACATAAAAAGTCTTCCTAAATTCACGTATCAGTTTCTTAAACTGCCTAACTTCTTTGTTATGTAAAAAAACTTTTTTAAAAACCTCTTTTTCTCTTTAATAGAATAAATTGTTCCAAAAGGTAAATATAAGAATAAAATATATAAGCATAACATCAGTCTTCACCGTGGCCTCCAAAATTTAAAGAAGCTTTAGCAAAAGGAGTAAGTACTAGAAATTCTAGTATGTGTTTTCTCTATCTCTGTTTCCATGGTCTGAAACTGAAAATGCTGAGATGAACCACTCACTGTATACTAAAAACATGGAACATATTTCCATTCCAAAAGGACAATAACAAAAGAATATCTTTAAATAATAAGATCTGCAAACCTGGGTCATCTGATCAAACATGCCTTGAAGCTTTTCACACAATGCAATATATTATTTAAATTAAATAACAGCCTTACAAGAGAATAACACTAACAACAACAACAAAAAAAATAGACAACACTTCTGCCCTATAAGACCTCAATATTTCTAGCTCCCAAATAAGAAAAAGTATTCAAAGAAAACAAAACATGTAACTTAAGTGAGAAATAATCTGTAAAGTACGTATTTCTCTACTAATGAGTATGAAGAAAACAGAACAGAAATAAAAGTAACTTGACAGACCATTTCAATGAGTAACCTGCAAACAACATGGGCAGCGACAATCTTCAGGACAATCAGCCACCAGTAGGAGGAGGACATCATGCGCGGAGTCTTTAGGACCATAAGGATATGAGCAAATATTTTAGAATTCCCAGTTTCTTAAAGAAGTTTTATGACTTCTAATACTAGAAAAAACAATCATCAAGTTATGGAGCACTTTTTATCTCCTTGGTCTTTATGGTCCTCTCAATGAAGGTGATCTAAGGCTCTTTATGAAGAATTAATGATTAGAAAATCTCATATCTTAATATTGGCTCTGTTAACTTATTGTTAATAATAATAATAAAATAGTTAATGTTTATTAAAAGTTTACTATGGGTTGGGTGCTGTTCTAAATAATATTTTAGCTCATACAGATCCTCACAAAATAAGTTATTTTATAGGTGAAGTGACAAAATACAGGGAGTTTAAGTGATTTGTCTAAATAACGCAGGCGATAATATTAGAGCCAATTTATTTAAACCTATCTTGTCTGACTCCCAGGCCCACACCACCATAAAATTCATATGTCACAGGAAACTTGGTGAAATCAAAAGAGATTGGATAGCACAAGAGATTTAAAACACATGAACTTTGAATAGTCCGTTTTATTTATTTCTTTTGTGATCTCTTACATTATTTTATTTTCTATTACATTTAAGCTCAGAAAATATTCCACTATGCAAAGACTGGATAAACACTCATTTTAATTGAGGTCATAAATGATATTACTAGAAAATCCAATATCTTCCTTTGTCCTGATCACTTTCTTGCCTGTACTTTCGGTAGTCCCTCTGGGTTCAGAGCTACCTTAAAGAAAGCTGCGATTATTTAGCCATAATTCTGGGACCCTGACTCATTCTTGCCAACCTGAAAGCTATGCCAAGACCCCAGTCCCTTGTGGTGTGCACAACAATTAGGGGAATTGTCTTAGAACTATAGGGAGCATTTGGCTAACTAGATTGCTACTGAGCCTATCACACTAGCCTAATTCCAAGACTTCTCAACGTGGCAGTAGAACAATAAAAAAAAATTGCACTATCTAAAACACTGTACTTAGCCAACTGGGTGCCCTATGCCTGCCTATACTTGAGAGATGGGTAGCTACTGAAGTTCAACTTCTTTCTTTCCCCCATCAGTTAGTTACTGAGAAGTTACCATGCACTTACACAATATTAAAGGTTTTGATAAATCCTTTTCCTATTTTGTAATGCTTTTCTTTCAACTTTGACAACTACAATAAATGTATTACAAAACAACCATGAAAAGGAGGAAGAAAGCTTTGTATTAGTGTGTAAGTGTGTATATTGTGCCTGTGTCTCTTCAGGGTAGTAGGTAGGTGCTATGAAAGAAAGACAGTAGAATAAAGCTCTTTAGAAGAACATGTATTTAGCTAAGAAGGAAATGAAAAGTAATATGAAATCTAACACTCAAGTAGATAAAGCTTAGACCATCTTCACAGGAAATAAATGAATAGTGCTAATAGCTGGATCCAATTTATAAGGCACTAAACGGATATTATAGGAGGAAGGGAGATAATTAATCTTCAGCTAGAACAATGAAAGATCAGCTGTGGTATTATCACAGTGCCACATTCCCAGACTCTGGAGGTGCTTTGCTTCCAATGTATTAATCAAGGACTCTCCAGAATTAGGACGTTTAATTATTTGCAAAGATTCTTTGTATTTTTAATCTCTTCATGAAGTCACTGATTACTCTACATAAGAAGTTTTTTCTTCTTATCCACTGCCCTAAAATTATAACAGTATTATTAATAGTTTCAGGCCATAGAAATAAAGATATTGGATTTCTAAATTGTTTATAAAAGCTGTAGTTTTCAGATTATTTGATAAAATAGATGTTTGATTTCAATTCTGTTTTTAAAAAGTTATGTTTGTTGATGATTCAGTATTTGGTCTATGTTTTTAAAATACTAAAATTTATAACAAATAGCTACTTATTCTGCTTTCAGCTGATTTGAGCATAAAAGTTAAAGCAGGAAAAAATGTCTAAAGACTAATGTCACTTTTGGACTGTCTTGAACATGTATAATATTTAGTATAGTGAAAAATTTTGGATAATCTATACAATCTTTACAATTGTATAAAATGGAATAGGAGAGTGGAAGGTCACAAAATCAATTCAAGTCCATCTTTACTTTGCAGTATTTGACCAGTTTATTCTTAGATGTTTTGTGAATAAGCCTTTGCCATCACCAAAGTGACATCATCAAAATGAAATTGGTTGGCCATTTTCCAGTGAATAAGTTTTAAAACAGGGTTGTCATTATTGATTTATTTCCTGCTCTTCTTGTGCATACAATTCTCCAGTTTCAAAACTCTATCTCCCAAGTATCTAACACATTCCACTCCTGTTACCTTGACCATGTCCTCTAGTATATTTCATAAGCACAATCAAATTTACCTTGTAACTCTCTCTAAACAAATCTCTTCTACCCTGACATATTTATTTTACAATAGTCAAGAGGTTCTTACCATATGTAGCTTGATCATGGTACACTTTTTCCCACAACTCTTGTCTATAAAGTGTTCTCTTCACCCTAGAGATTAAACATAAATTCCTTAGCACAACAGCCAAGACTTGCCAGGGGCTGGCCCCACTTACCCACCCCATTGCATATCCTGTGCCAATCCTCTAATTTATGCTTTATTTCTTCCTTGACAGTTCTATTGTTATTCATATTTTATTGACTAAAAATAAATGGAGTAGTACTATGGTAAAAACAGGATAAAAAAGGTCATTAATTTTAAAAAATGGTTGTTAGAAGACAATTCTTCCTTGAGTCTTACATGGAGGCACATTTTGCAAAGGCACTTACTGAATTTTTATTCCAACCTAATTTTTCAAATATGTTTGCATAGAGAACAGCCTGAAAAGATAGTCTTTCTTTTGAGAAGAAGTCAAATTTTTTTTTCTTTTTAGCGTATACAAGATAAGCCTTTCCTACAAAGCAAAATTGCTCGTATTTGTTTACAGATCACTAGAAATGATTCAGTTTCCCTATGCACAATGTTCTTCAGGCATGATGTAAATAACTCCCAAGGAAAGAAGATAACCATGTAAATGTGAAGCTCATGGTTCCTGCTAAGTGTTCCCAACTGTCCTCCCTATTTGTGTATGTTTAGAGGTTGAGTGACTTGAGAACTGAATCAAGCTGCCCCACAAAAGCAGCCTCTACCCAGAGGAACATCTTATGATTCTGAACTCATTGCCTCCTTGATACAGCTATAAGACATCTTCCCTTCAAAATGCAACTCTCACTTTGTCATTGAATTATTGCAAAAAAATCAATGTATAAATTAGAAAAATTAACACCTAGCTTAGGGATGCTTTATGCTTCTCTGGCCTGATATACCCATTTTGAAGCAGGTCAACTTGTACTCAATAATTAGGAAGGTCAAATGGGACCAATGAATACCTGTCAAGTAGAAATGACATATTCAGGAAATATGCTTAGTTTCAGTGATATTTAAACTTCACATTAAAAAGTAGCAATTTCTCCCACTAGAAGAAATTTATCACTCCAGTTCTTGTAGCAAAGCTACTGACTCAGTAGGCCTCGTATTCATAGAAGATTCTGTGCCTAGTCCTGATTCTTTAATGGATCTTATTCAGCAAAGCTGAATCCAATGATATCTACTGGGCTGCTGAAGCTATTCAACTTCAGTACCAGCCAAACAAAATTTTAAAATGTACGTGATTACTCTGTTCACCAAGAATAACTCAAGACCGTTCTCATAGCTCTGGCCAACCCATCCTTCGATGAACCTTGGTATTTCTATTTCTACTGACTCCATTATTGTCTGTGAGCTATTTGAAGATCTATAGACTATATGTTAAAGACACTCCTCTTTAAGACTACAAATCAGGAGGGAAAAAAAAAAAAAGCAGCTACTAATAAAACTGCCAGGGTCACTCAAACAGATGCCCATGAGAAAGGCTCATTCTCCAACATGACTGACAGCAATCAAAATGTTAATCAGGATGCACTACAGAATTGTCACAATTTCTGCCTAGATGGATGATCCTTCACCATCATAAATACATATTCACCATGATAGATTTGAGACAGACTAAAGGACTCTATATCTTTTATTCAAAAGATATTTCAACATGCAATATTTCTAACTTCCACTAAAAATGGACTATCTTATATTGAAGAAGGTCATATTGTACAGGATGTTGTCTCTACACACTTGTGCAGATTGACTACATTTGACTCCATCTCAGAATTACCAGTGTTTCTTCTCTACTGTTGACACATTTTTAGGTTACAGACTGGCTATGACGGTGTACTCTGGCCTTTGATTATTACTGAGTCATTGCCATACAAAGGGACAGGCAAACTACCTTCACTCTACCACCAACTGCGTTTTCAGTTGTCCTAAGACAACACTCACTTTCAATAATTGACTAGAACTTAGAATTCACTGAAAGCTTCTATACTCACAGTTATGGTTTAGAATAGAGAAATAATACATATTCAAAAATTCAAGAACACTCCAGTCATAGAGCTTCCCTCTGGTTAGCTTTTTACCATAGGTTCACAGACAGTGTATTTTCCTAGGACTGATAATATAAGGTATATGGTGTATTGTTGACCAGGGAAGTCACTGAGCCTTGATATTCATAGTCTTTATTGAGACTTGACCATAAAAATGTGGTTGGTCACCCATAAGCTGACCTTAATCTCCAGTCCCTCAGGAGACTGACTGATACTGTATGACCCAAAACCCCCACTCTAAATCACAGAATGGCTTACAGCCCCCAGGTTAACAAGTACAGTTTTATTAGATATGCCATTCCAAGGACTTGGAGATTTCCTCTTAGAGACCAAAAGGAAAGGCCAAACTTCTCTTTTAAGACAATCTGAGGATAGGCAGTGGTGTATCTTTACTGCAAACTCCACTCAACATTTTTTTTTTTTAAACTGGGGATTGATTGAACCTAGGGGTGCCTTACCACTGAGCTACATTCCAAACCTTTTTACTTTATTTTATTTCTGTTTTCAGACAAGATCTCACAAAGTTGCTTAAGGCCTTGACATTTGCCTAGGCTGGACTTAAATTGGCCATCTTCCTGCTTTAGCCCCCTGAGTCACTGGGATTGCAGGCATATGCCACCACACCCAGCACCACTCAACAATTGAGAGTCAAGACAGTAAAAAGACCTTCCATACCCCCTACTGTTCCCCAAAGATCTGATTACTAATTCATTTAGGAATGATATCCCCCAAAATCAACTAAAAATGCTTCTCATCTATCACTCTCTTATCTTTTCCAGGTCCAACTTCTTAAAACGGTGGCTCTTTCACCAAATGTGGCCATGTTAGAAATGAATAATTGTCTCTCAGCCCCTTCCTGAGAAATGATGATGACAAAAGCATGGGATGGTTTGAGCTCTTCTGAGGATCTGGCATTCCCTTCTGACCATTCCTGGCCTTGATGCTACTTTGTTTCTCCAAAGGCTGCTTTCATTGTCATTCCCTTTTGGTAGCTATTTAGCCAAAATGGGATCTAGGAGATTCAGACTTGAGTTAAGTTTAGATTCGGGTCCAGCTGCCTAGATCTTTTACTAATTTGACATAGTCTACATCATACAAATAATGAGCCTTTGGTATTATACCACTTTTGAGACTTCCTATAGTAGCCCATATAGGCAAAACTGGGAACATGTAAGTATCTGTGAGTTGTTAAAAATTGCCCTTGCCTCTCATGCACCTGACCATTTTGGAGGAGAGCTGGATTTGGGTATGGTATGATTGGAAAACAATAAGGCTATAGATATTGGAATGGATATATTGACTTTGTAGAGATGCAGTGAGAAGAACCACAACACTGGCACCTGAGAATAAAACACAGTAGATCCCATGAAAAATTGGTAAGGGAAGAAAATTAATGATCAGTTTCTTTCAAACTCTTGTGGAGTAGTGTTTAAAGAATCACCATCTCAACCCAGAAAGGCATTCAGGTCAACATGGACTTACTGGCCACGATTGATAAGAATGAGAAAATTTCCTTGACTTCTTTGTAGGGCAGGATTGTGTTAGTCAGCTTTTCATCACTAGTACCAAAATACCTGAGAAGAACAACGGAGAGAATGATGTGTTTTGGTTTTACTTTCAGAGGTTGCAGTCCATGATCAGCTGGCTCTTTTGTTTGGTGTTTGAGCTGAGGCAGAGCATTATGGTGAGTAGGCATGGTGGAAGAAAGCTGATCACTTTATGATAGCCAAGAAGCAGAGAGAGAGAGACAAAGAGAGAACCAAGAACACGATGTAGTTCCCAAGGCCATGCCCTCAAGATCTAATCACTTCCCCAAAGCCCTACCTCTGAATATTGCTGCACTGGGGACCACAACTTCAACACGTGAATCTTTGGGGTACACTTCATTTCCAAACCATAACAAAAGTGGGAGACTGGGCAATCACTAACATATCTTTCTTCATCTGCCTTAATTCTTCAAGCCGACTAGAAACATCAAGGCAGAAGCTTAAGGAGAAACCGCTCCACTTTCTAAGGGATATCCTAATGGCTCGTGAAGGCAGAGGTAAACAGTGCATGATGGCCTTTCTGCTTGGAGAAGTTATCATTAAAGTATGATTGCAACTCTTAGTATATCTATCATTCATACAATGACAGAAATACTAGAAATGGAAATGGTATAAGCAGGATGGAGTCTCATAGTGGTTAAACTCAATTTTCTGAGTGCTACAGATTTTCGTACTATGTGCGAACATGTGATCATTAAATTTTTGTATGCCTAAGCCTGTTTCAAGGTTAGAAATATGTCTGAATAGAATGTGAGTAAAGACTTATGCTTTGGGATTATCCATAAAACTAATTACAAAATTTTTGTAATCAAGATCTTTTCCATAATTGCTGCCAGTTTTAAATATACTTCGTCCTTTAGGACTGGATAGTGGAAATATACACTCTAGGATGTTTGAGTGCAAAGGCCCAAAGGGGACATAGAACTCGAGAACAGCTGTTTTGGGGCCTGATTTCTCATAAATATTAAATCTAATTTTTTCCATTAGTACCAATACATATGAATATAATATTAGTAGAGATATTTATTTAAAAATGTCTTATAGTTCATATATTTAGGTTCATTTAAAGCTCCCAGTCAAAACAACATAGGGTAAGGATTCAAACCTTCAGTGTCTATTCTTAATACTAAATTCTAATGAAAAAATATTTCTCAAATATTATTTACAGAATATTTTGGATCATAAAAGAAACTGTTCTCATGTACATTCATATGAGAATGCTTGTATTAATTATGTTAATTAAACTCTGACATTGTAAAAATTTTATATTTTGGTACAACTGAATATATATTATATACATATACATTAATATATATGTGTTATATACCTTATATATCATATATATTATATACATTAATATGTGTGTGTGTGTGTATATATATATCACAGTATTTAAGTTTAGAATTTTTAAGTCTGGTATTGGTTACACATTTCTGAAGTACTATTTGCCATAACATTATAATTAAGAGTTCCTGTTACATATCAACATTTTTCAATTTGATGCAAAAATTTTAAGTGTAAATTATATGTTAACCAATCTTATTGTACATGTTTACAATAGGCTTTGTAAGTTGAAACTGTTTCACTTGCTTAATGAGTATTTTTTCATGAAATCCATAGTTCCATGAGTCTATAATTCTTGAGCAGATGATAGATAGGTCTATCGAACTGTTGAACTTCTTAAAAAAAAAAAAGAAATATGAGGGAGGGAGGAAGAAGAGAAGAAGAAATCAAGAGAGGAAACAAGGGAATAAAAGAAGGAAGAGAGAGAGGAGAGAAGGAGGGAAAAGTAGGAAAGGGATAAATACAAAAAAATACTACACAGTCATCCACCAAATATGGCATACTATTTAATATTTACAGTTTACTAAATAATAACTATAATCAGACCATAAAAATAATCTGGCTTCCATCAGAAAGACATTGACTTAAGCATAAATATTTAATCTTCTGTCTAACTACCCATGTCTGCATTTCTGAAAGGCATAGAAGGCCAAGTGTGTAGATAACAAAGGAGAAAGACTATCCCAAATGAAAACAAGAAGAAAATGTGAGTATGTTCCAAAGAACTATTATCCATGAAACTCCAATGTTGAATATAGATTCCCTACTAATCACAAAAACTATTTTATAGTATCTATGATTCTGATTTTGCCATTCAGACATGGAGAAAAGAAAACAATCTGCAGACTCCTTGAAGGAAAACATGTTTTCCTCTCATCTTTCATGTCAGAGAAAGTCTATATCTCTTTTGTGGCTCTTATCATTTCCTGCCCTCATTATAGTCATTTACAATATCTCCCCTCTATCTGTACATTACTCAGCCATCTGATTCATCTTTGCTTTATCACACTGCTTACTACACACATCCTTGTACAGAATAGGCATCTGGTCAATGGTTGTGACAGAAAGGTACAGAAGACAACCCTTTGCAGGTGAAGCCAGGATTATTGCTGCTGGGAGCTTAGTTCAGACCTTGTTCTTCCCTCAGGTCTGGGCATGATTCTGAATGTCACAGTCAGTCAGTGTGTGCCAACTAGAAGCTTTGGGATAGTAGTTGAGAGAATAAGCCTCATAGTCAGACTGGCTTGGGTCTGAAACTTGCTTCCTATATTTCTAGCATGTTACCAAAGTTCCCCATACCTCAGTAGCTATGGGGTTTTATATGTCATTGCTATGAGGTTTAAATGAGTTAATTCACATAAGGCATTTAGAACATTGCCTGAAACATAGAAAACACTCACATGTTAGTACTGTGCACACAAATTAAGAAATTGCCATTGATTTTCTCTTCATTTACAAAAGAAAATAAACTTTCCCAATATGTAGGAAAGAATCAATTTCTTGTGCCCTAAAAAAATTCAGAATAGGAGATATTTTATTTCCCTTTTCTCAAGCACACAAATGTTTTTGTCTAAACTTCCTAAAACCTGACCACTCAGCTATCAGTTCCAAAATCTTCCTTGACAACCTCACATACCATATTCCTTCTGTGGATACCTGGAGATATTTCTTCATTAATAACCACTATCTCCATTATACAAGAAAAGTAGATCTCTGACAACTTTCTGTAACATATCTCACTCTATTAAGTCAATCAGTGGTGGTGTCAGGTCTAAAAATAGTTTTAATTTTCTTTTTTAGTATGCCTTCCTCCTCCTAGAAGCAAACTTGAAAAGACAGTGGTTCACCACATTTGATGAATTAAATTCTCTTGACAAATACATCCCTGGCAGCAATGATACAATGAATATCAGTTCATAGCTATTCATCCTTGATGTTGTGTTTTGACCTTAAATGAACCACACTCATACCAAAAAAAAAAACAAAAACATTGTCTAGTGATGAAGAGAGATGTATTTCACCCTAACCTTGGCTAGATTAGCATCCTCAACCATACATTGTTAGAAAGACCAGAAAACAGTGGAGGCCTGAAGAAATGAGAAACTAATCTATAATGTATTCAAGAAGTAAGAACTCTACTACATTAGTCTAATATACATCACTCAGACTCACATGGAACTTGTAATGACAATATATTTAAGAGAAATTAACTCAAGATATGTAAATTGATTGAGTGCTGAGCTATACTACAGTTATTAGAACTAATTTCCCCCCACTGAATCTTATGCTGACATTTATATCATTTTAATAAGAATCCATTATGAGTTTCATTTTAGGGGAAGGGAATGTATTAAGTGAAAGTAACTACATATGGATCCAAACACATGCCAAATAGAACAAGAAACAGATTTTAAGTGGAAGTTAACATTCATAAATATAATGAGTGATAATACCTCATATTTGTATAATTCTTTCATTTAGCAAAGCCTTTTCAAATATCCTGTCTCATTTAGTTTTCATAAAATCCTTTAGTAAAGAAAGATATTTATCTGGAATTTAGGCCTGACTTCCTATGGATTTCTATTGCTGCTTGACAATATTATCTTAAGACTTGTGATTTTATTAAGGCAGCATTTAAGAATAAACCATGGGAATTGAATTTGTCATTTTAAAATGTTCTAGAAAAGTCAGTTGGCTTTGGCACTAAAGAATATTACATTCCCTTCATTCTTATCCTTTTAAAAAACATGCCTAATTTGCATGAAAGGCCAGGTGGTCAATTTGCATAGATAAGACCAAGGAAAATGTGTGCTGCTCTGGAAGGTGGGGGACACAGGAGGGGGAGGAATAATGCAGAGTGTGCTTTTTTTAATCTTTGGTTTGCTAGCTCAAGCAAAGTCTAAATGGATCAGTGAAGATCAAAACAAGAAAAAAAAACTGCTTTGTTCATTTTTTCTGAAACCTTGGCCATTTTCTCAAATAAAATATAGTATATTCATATTTTAGGTACACTTAACAAAGTAAATTATAATAGGATAAAATAAATTAAAAATATAATAGAACGAAATAGAAAAATTAAAAGGCAAATTTAGAAATACAACAATTGTAATTAATTATGATGTTTTTCTTGATATATCATACTTTATCCTTCCTTTTTTAAAAGAAACTGTAATGTCAGAAATGTAATAGCGGTCCACTTCATATTTTGAACATAGCCCCTTGCTGCTTTATCACTGTGACTTATTTTTAAAACAGACATGTTTCTTTCTCTTCCCCTCTCCATTCTCCTCACTAGTCCCTTTCCCTTCCTCAACTCTCCCTCTTTAAGCTGAGGGAAACTGGATTACCTTTCTTCCCTACCTAGTCAGAGTTATCTGTCCTTGAGCATGGACCCACCACAGGAGGGAAGTAATTCAGACCTTGGGAATGGGACCAGAAGATCTTAGAAATTACTGTCTCTCAAGTTAACAAGTGAATTATGAGTCTAGACAGAGAAAATGTGGAATGCCACCTTTAAATCACTTCAAAAAAAAAAAAAAAAACCCTATTCCCTCATGGACAGAGGTACCAGGGGTTGAAATCAGGGGTACTCAACCACTGAGCCACATCCCCAGCCATATTTTGTGTTTTATTTAGGAGACAGGGTCTTCACTGAGTTACTTAGCACCTGGCTATTGCTGAGGCTGGCTTTGAACTCGCGATTCTCCAGTCTCAACCTCCCAAAGTGCTGGGATTACAGGCATGTGCCACTGCGCCTGGCCAGAATCACAAAATCTTATTCAAGAGTCCCCTGTGTTCTCCTTAGTAGCAAAGCAATAAAATTCCTTTTTCCTTTTTCTCAAAATCTTGTCATAATTATTTCATCGGCATGGGGACAAGGATCAATTTCAGTAACAGAAAGAATGTTTATTTTCACACAAAATGTTAATATCCATGAATGTAATAATACTTGAAGCTCTTTAAAATAAAGCTGATATACTGTTCTACCTTCAGAAACACATTAAGACAGGGATATAAACTCTTCTTATATCAGTTTATTGCTAGATAAATGAGGAGGATTGGTATTACCACTTGTGGTGTTTGCTTTGGTAAGGAACTAAATAGGTCTTCTATTTTCCACTTAAAATAATGGTTGGTAAAAGTAGGAAGTTATGGGGGAATAAATCTTGCCAAATTATGCTATGTTCATGTATGAGCGTACCACAATAAATCCTGTATATATATAATGTACTAATTGAAATAATAATCACAAGAACAATAAGGAAAGAAAGCACCAGAGTAGAGAAGTGGGTCAGGAGGAGGAAAGAGTCCACGTGTAATCGAAAGCTCAGTTCCTGTCCTCACTGCCAATCAATGCCAATTAAATAATCAGGACACGGTTTTAAGATAAAGGAAAAATAAAGTATATCGCTTTGTTAGCAGAGGAGAAACAGGGGACTCCTGTCCCAAAGGCTGTGATCCTCTCCATCAGGAGGGACAGGAGGTTTTAAAGGCACCCTTCAAGGATTTTTTCCAAGTGTGATCTGGTAGGGATTCCTAGGGCATTCTGATGGCCTGTTAGGATTCACTTGATTTTTTTTTTAATTAATTTATTTAAATGCATTTCAAGTCATCGTACATATATAGAGCTCAATGTTTCCATTTCTCTGGTTGCAAACCAGATAGAGTCACACCATTTGTGTCTTCACCCATGCACCTAGGGTAGTGATGACCATCTCATTCAACCATCTTTACTACATCCCCTCCCTTTTCCCTCCCCCCTCGTCCCCCCTGCCCCATCCAGAGTTCCTCCATTTCTCCTATGTTCCCCATTCCCACCCACCTTATGTATCAGCATCCACTAATCATAGAGAACATTCGACATTTGGTTTTTTGGGATTGGCTTACTTCACTTAGCATAATGTTCTCCAATTCCATCCATTTACCTGCAAATGCCATACTTTTATTCTCTTTTATTGCTGAATAATATTCCATTACGTATATGTACCACAGTTTCTTTATCCATTCATCTATTGAAGGGCATCTGAGTTGCTTCTACGGTTTTGCAATTGTGAATTGTGCTGCTATAAACATTGAAGTAGCTGCATCACTGTAGTATGCTTTTTTTTTTTTTTAGTTGTAGATGGACACAGTATCTTTATTTTTATGTGGTGCTGAGGATCGAACCCAGTGCCTCACACATGCAAGGCAAGCGTTCTACCACTGAGCCACAATCCCAGCCCCAGTATGCTGTTTTTAAATCTTTAGGGTATAGGCCAAGGAGTGGAATAGCTGGATCAAATGGTGGTTTCATTCCAGGTTTTTTAAGGAATCTCCATACTGCTTTCCAGGTTGGTTGCACCAGTTTGCAGTCCCATCAGCAATGTTTGAGTGTGCCTTTTTCACCACATCCTTGCCAGCACTTATTGTTACTGATATTTCGGATAGCTGCCATTCTGACTGGGGTCAGATGAAATCTGAGAGTAGTTTTGATTTGCATTTCTCTAATGGCTAGAGATGTTGAACACTTCTTCATATATTTGTTTATTGATTGTATATCTTCTTCTGAGAGGTTTCAATTTGGCTCCATTTATTGATTGGGTTGTTTGTTTTTTTGGTGTTAAGTTTTTTGTGTTCTTTATATATCCTGGAGATCAGTGCTCTATGATGTGCCTCTAGCAAAACTTTGCTCCCAGAATGTAGGCTTTCTGTTCACCTCATTGATAGTTTCTTTTGCTGAGAAGAAGCTTTTTAGTTTAAGTCCATCCCATTTATTGATTCTTGCTTTTATTTCTTGTGCTTTTGGTGTCTTGTTAAGGAATTCAGGGCCTAATCCAACATGATGAAGATTTGGACCTACTTTCTCCTCAATTAGACACAGGGTCTCTGGTCTAATTCCTAGGTCTTTGATCCACTTTGAGTTGAGTTTTGTGCATGGTGAGAGATAGGAGTTTAGTTTCATTTTACTGCATATGGATTTCCAGTTTTCCCAGCACCATTTGTTGAAGAGGCTATCTTTTCTCCAATGTATGTTTTTGGCACCTTTATCTAGTATGAGATAGCTGTATTTATGTGCATTACTCTCTGTGTCTTCTATTCTGTACCATTGATACATTGTACATGTCTATTTTGGTGCCAGTACCATGCCATTTTTGTTATTATTGCTTTGTAGTAAAGTTTAAGGCCTGGCATTGTGATGCCTTCTGCTTCACTCTTCTTGCTCAGGATTGCTTTGGCTATTCTGGGTCTCTTATTTTTCCAAATGAATTTCATGATTGTCTTTTCTATTTCTATAAGAAAGGACTTTGGGATTTTAATTGGGATTGCATTGAATCTGTACAGCGCTTTGGGTAGTATGGCCATTTTAATAATATTGATTCTGCCTATCCAGGAGCATGGAAGGTCTTTCCATCTTCTAAGATCTTCTTCTATTTCTTTCTTTAGTGTCTTGTAGTTTTTATTGTAGAGGTCTTTCACCACTCTTGTTAGATTGATTCCCAAGTGTTTTATTTTTTTGGAGGCTATTGTGAATGGAGTAGTTTTCCTAATTTCCCTCTCAGAGGATTCGTTGCTGATGTATAGAAATGCATTTGATTTATGGATATTGATTTTATATCCTGCAACTTTGCTGAATTCATTTATCAGTTCTAGAAGTTTTCTGGTGGAATTTTTTGGATTCTCTAAGTATAGAATCAAGAAATTAAAGGGATACAAATAGGAAAAGAAGAACTCAAACTATCATTATTTGCAGAGGACATGATTCTATACTTAGGATTCACTTGTTAATTTGGGAGAAATTCACTTCCCAAATCCGCAGCAGGCATCTTCTTCCTGTAGTGGATGTGTTCAAGGTCAATTAACCAGGGGAAGAAAAGATAACACTGTCTCCTTAATCTTGTTAGGGAGGGAGAGAGGGAAGAAGAGAGAAAAAACAACAACAACTTTTTTTTAAATAAGCCTTAGAGCAAAGAGGGCTATTTTCAGAAGGTGAAAGGACCACTGTTATAGACACAAAGGGTGGTACTAAAGAATGAGATTGACCAAATTATTTTTTGCATGTGAAACCACAGTTTGAGATAAAATTAGATTCAACACTTCTGTTGGCAGATAGGGTTTGTGAAGGCCAATTGCGTTCTGGGCTCCTTTCACAAATTTGAAGAATAAGATCCCCAGACAATAATGGAAAACAAGAGTGAATGGACTAAGAGGTAGAAATCCTGCAATACCAGAGGAGACCTGATAGCAGGAAAACCATTTTGGTGTGCTAGCTTAGGAGCTTATATAATTTTTGGATTTAAATATTGACCAAAATCTATGTTAAACAGGTATTGAAAAAGTGTCAAGGCTGTTGGCTGTGTCCTTTAGACTTTGAATTTTAATCCTTCCTGTAACTCTCCTTCAGGTTCACCTCCACCTTCCTTTCAGAGCTGCCTTCTGGGACAAAGGAATTGGCTAAATATTCCCACAGATAAGACTCATGGTATTTATATGATATTTGATGGGGCCCATTGATGTTTCTACGTTAGCCTCCAGATGTAGACTTTTTTTGGGGGGTACCAAGAATTGAATCCAGGGGTACTTAATAAATGAGCCACATACTCAGCCCTTTTTTTATTTTGAGAAGGGGTCTTGCTAAATTGCTTAGGGCCTCACTAAATTGCTGAGGCTGACTTTGAAGAGATCCTTCTGCCTCAGCTTTGCAAACCTCTGGGATTACAGGTGCCCAGCCCCCCCTTAGACTTTACATATGAACAAGACTTATTTGGGGCTCATTGCCTTGATTGGGGCCTGACCATTGAGTATTCTTATTCACATGTAGGCATATTGCATAATCAATTTCACTATTATGTATAATTATAATGAACCAATAAAAAAATAAAACAGCAGAGATAAAAGAACAGAAAGGTCTGGTGAAGGCTGTAGTTATCTCAATAATTAACTTTTATGTTAACAAAAGAAAAATCCCTGGTTATTGATAATATGAGTAGTGAAGGAGGATGTTATCTAAATTACTCTAAATATAGAATAACAGAAATTTTTATCTCCCTGGTGGCCCAGGGGACAAGATTATTAGAGTACATGAGATGAGTACAAATTGTCTAGAGGGGGAAAATAAAGTCCACATCAACCTGCAATTGGAGAAGGCCTCAGATGTGAAACTAATAAGAAATTCCCTGTTGCAAAACATGGGCAATGATGGATATTTAAGTAATGTGTCATGATCAACTTTTAAGCTGTTTCCTTCTTATATTTGTTAATTAACCTCCATCATTGCTAAATATCGACTTAAAAGCTCTTACGTTGTATTAGGGTAAGAAAAGTTTCCTATGTAAGTGCAGTAATCGAGTCTGCTGAAACAAACTCACAATACACAGATTAGCAGGAGAAAAGGCACATACTTATAAACATGCAAGTGCACAGAGTGACAAAAACATGAAAGGCAAAGAAGAACCAGATGGTTGAGGCTGAAATACTCTCTTCATAGTAAAGAAGGAAGAGGGAGTTGCAGGAACTTTCAGAGGGGAGATAAGGGATGTAGCTCAGTGCTGGGCCACTTGCTTAGCAAGTGTGAGGCCCTGGGTTTGATCCCCAGCACCACTGCAGAAAATTTTAATTGGGTTGTAGTAATATGAACCTGTAGTCAAGAAGCTGAGCTGAGACAAACATGTCCACAGGTTCAAATCAGCCATGGCAATATAGCAAGACCCTGTCTTAAAAAAAAGAAAAATCATTTTTTTAAATTAATTTCTTAAAAATAGAAGTAAATTGTTTCTAGAGGAGACGGTTGGGACCAAGAAATAGACAATTGCCATGGGTTCCTCTGGCGCCTGGGAGAGGTGGTAATAAGTTATGGGAAAATGATGTGCAGAACTGCAGTGTGTTGAAGATTGTCTTATTATGCAGATAAAGACTCTCAGGCAACAGCCCTTAGGGGAAAAATATTTTTAAAAACCTAAAAGTCTGTGTGGGTGGGCATACAGAAGACTTTCTGTTTTTTTCTCCAGTGATCTATTTCTCCCCCAGCTAATGAGATTTTAGGAAAGGAGTCCAAGACAACTGCTTTTCTTTTGGAAGAGTTTCCTTCTGAGATAAAGGAGAGCCCCTCTCTGCAGTGGGATGAGAAACAAGGGAATTATGATTCTGAGGCAGCTCAAGGTCTTCAAGGCCTTTTCTTGGGGACATTCCCATGTCATAGTGTAGGGATAGGCTTAGCTTTATTTGAAGCTAGTATTTTTATAAATGTAAACAATTCTCTGTTTGACCCAAATCACTCCAGTCTCTTAAGGGCACTTGACTTGCTTCCACTTGCAGAAAACCTTGCAACTCCACACAGGCAGGTAAGAAAAGCCCTTCCTGCACATTTTGCTGACCACTTTCCTAGCCTTTTCTATTGCCATGATTGGAATTAAACTCCACTCAGTGGAGATATGAACTGCTTGAGATTCCCTCTGCTCCTAACACTCACATCTTTGCTAATGCTGAAGCTTTGCCCTAGAAAGCTGCTCCCTCAGAGTTCACTTTATTATATCCTATTCATCCCTAAAGATGTGTTTAAGTTTCTGACTATTCCACCAGACGGTGAGCTCTTTCAGAACATTCTTTTGTTCACTTTTATTTTCCTAATCCCTAGCATAATATCTGAAATACTGTTAAACACATGAACAAATGAATTCAAGAAACATTCAAAATCAGATAATTAGAAAGAAAATACCTCACCTAAAATTACCAATTTGTTGCCAACTCCCTCCCCACTTCTGTCCCTAAAAGTGCAATCCATTTCCGAAAATACAAAAGAAAATTAAATAGAGTACACTTGAATATCTTAAATCTCTGGGATTAATGTCTAAATCCTAAAGTTGCAAAGATTATGCTCATATATTTTGACCATAAATACAAAATTAAAGAACTGAAATTGCTCTGTACAACTTTCCATACTCTTAATAACTTCAAGATGATGTTCCAAATGGAACTTCCACAACAAAGAATATAAATATTATATTTTTGTAATTTAGCATTAGGATTTCTATACATACATAAAAATTGATCTGGAACTAGATTGCACATCTGGAAACATTTTGTAAACTGGATTAGAACCTCATGAGAAATCAAAATGCATTACAGACTTACTCTAAAATTTTAGCTTAATTATACTTCTCATTCTCCATAAGAAGCCATGTTTTGAGATTGGATTGTCATCAAAGGCATATGGTTAACCAAATGTGTGAAGAAATACAAGATTTCAGAGTAAAACATTAGCAATGTATGTGCAAATGAAAATGTTATGTGTGTCTATACCAAAGTAGGCATATGCTTTAAATAGTTGCCACCTCTCTTCTGCATCATAGAACCATTTCAGCTTTGTGCAGAGGCTCAACTGTCTTTCCTTGGGGAGCTCAATAGACAAAAAATTTTATTAGCCTAAAAGAACAAATCTTTACATATTAAGTCTTTATACTTTACATGGCAATTTTTGCTCTGAAGATTCAAGAGAAAACCTCATCTCCTCTTTTCTGTATAAGATTTATGGAAGATGTCTCCTCTTTCATTGGTTTCAATAATTGCTGCACAGAAAGAAAAAAAGCTTAATGTCTGGGCGTCATGCTTCACTAGCTGAGATTGAACATATAATTCCATATGTCAGTCTGAGTGCAGAAGTTAAAAACCTCAGTCATTATATCAATATCATTAACTCTTTTATAAGAATCAGATATTGTAACATTATCTGTTTTTGAACTTGTATGTATTTAAAATGAATTCTACAAAGTGTGAAGTATTAGAAGGAAATTCACATAGATTTTATTTATGAACTGACTTGAAAAGAGATTTTGCTTCCAGATGTCTAACTGATCATCTAACTGAATTTCGAGAAACACTGAATGATGACAGTTTGCTAAGAAGTCCTAAAGCTTTAGGCATTTCCCTTAATATATTGTTATTATTACTTTTTAATCCTTTCTCATTTTAAACACCTTTTTCTATATGTTTTATTATTAAACTAGTTCACTGGGGAAATTTTAAAAATACAGAATATCAAAAGAACTAAGAAAAATTCATCTCTGCTTCCTTCCTGAGGTAACCATTGTTGACCATCCTTTTCTAGAAAGGATAGAAATTGTCACTAAACATATAGTGGAGGCCAAAAAGTTCTTAAAAATTCTGGATATTATGAAGAAAACATACAAGACTGAGATTCTCCCAATTCTTGGGTGTCCCTTAGAATAATTATGCTTTAAGCAACTGCAACTGCCAACTCTGCAAACTCTGAGATTGCATAAACAATATGGTGCATGGAAACAATTAAACCCAGGAAACGGTAAGAAAATGATAACAGCAAAATAGAGAATGCACACAAAGATTTTTAAGAAAGTAAATTTCCTGAACATCACCAATGTCAATGACAACTCCTCTTGGACAAACATCTTTAGTAGAAGAGAATGAGTAATTTCTTGAGGCATTTCAGACCTTGATCCAAGATTTCCCACATATTACAAAACTGTAGGCTAGGACTTAAAAGCAGTAGAAGTAAAGGAAAAATTTGATACCGATAACCCCAGTTTTTATTCCTCTAATCTTACTGTTGCTGTTATTCAGGGTTTGGAGATGAAAAAGGAGTGGATGAGAACAAAGAAGAAAGGGAGAGAACAGGAATAGAAGTGATAGTGTGGAGACAGAAAATGGACAGTGGATAGATAAACTGTCAGAAAATATTTGCTGGATTATTACTAAAAACTACAGAAGTTACAGGAAAGAATGTATCAAAGGGATGATCAAAACCCAAAGCACCACAAAAATTTGCCAAAAAAAAAAAAATTCAAGCAACCAAAAACACAAGAAGCACTACATTTTGTTCTGAACTATTTCTTGAAATGATAAAAACATTCATATTTTTCCCTTTTCTGTCTCCTTTGTGGACTTGTAGATCATCACTTGCCACTTGGTCACAAAGCCATATACTGATAAAACTTAGACCATCAATATCCACAAAATAATCTCAAATTTGTTGCACAAATCCTCTTGATGCAGGAAATGGAGTCAATCATATCTAAACTGTCCATCTGCCCTCCAGCCTTTATCTTCTCATGCTTTCTTCCCCTACAGCCAGTGACTACAAACTAAGAAACTGCTTTCTCCCTTTCTAGAAAGTAAAAGTGAGTCACTACAGATAGGCGTGACCTGATGAAAAGTGGCCCTAACTGGTGATCATCTGATGGTGATAAGCAAGGTTGAACAACAGTGGTACTACAGTGCTTGAAACTCTCCACCCTACCATTTACCCATTTGTGTCCAGATTAGAAACAAACTAGCTGGGCGTGGTGGCTCAAGCCTGTAATCCCAGCACTTAGGGAGGCTGAGACAGGAGAATTGTGAGTTCAAAGCCAGCCTCAGTAATGGCAAGGCACTAAGCAACTCAGTGAGACCCTGTCTCTACATAAAACACAAAATAGGGCTGGGGATGTGGCTCAGTGGTCGAGTGCCCCTGAGTTCAATCCCTGATATAAAAAAAAAAAAGAAGCAAACTGACATTTGGTGCTCAATATTTTCTAATAAATTATTAGACTGATTAGTCAATAATTCTATAAGATAGGTGCTTGCAAGACAAAAGAAAAATTATAGCCAGTATAAAACAAAGGCAACGAATTGAACATACTTAGCTGAACAAAGAAATTTTAAAACAGAACCCAAAGTATGCATAGTAGATATACTTCAACATATAAAGAAAGATGATAACAATTTCAAATAAGAACAAAAATTCAAAGAACAAATAAATATTAGGTACAAAAATGGGAATAGATGAACTAGGAAGAAAAGACACTGGATAAACAGCATGATGGACAAAGTTTAAGAACAGACTACTGAACAGGAAATTGGATTTAGGCTATCTTCCAGAAGCTAAAAAAAAAAACTTAAAATTAGTACAATATAAAAATAAAGAGATATGGAGAATTCTAAACATCACCAGCCAGATAGTGAGAATCCCTAAAATAGAAGTATTACTGAAAGTTAGGTCCTTGTCCCTGGTGCCAATGCAATAATAGGGACATTGTCTTCAGAAAAAAGAAAAAAGAGATTTTATTGCTTTGCTAGCAAAGGAGAAACACAATGGATCCCTGTCCCAGAGGCCATGATTCTGTTCCTCAGTGGTAACAGGGTTTTGTTTTAAAGATGTGATGCAAAGGCTACATTCCATGTGTTCTCTGAAAGGCCGACTAGCATATGAAGAGATATACAAACTCATTAGTAATCAGAAAGATGTACATTAAAACAATAAGATATTTTACACTAATGCTGACCAAAATTAGAAAGATAAATGAAAACAAATATTGGTAGGTTTGTGGGAATATGAGAGCTCTCGGGATCCACAGGCAGGAAGGTGGTTGGTGCACAGAACAATGTGGTAATACTTATTTAAATTAAAGATATATATAACCTGTAACTCAGAACTTACACAAGATATGTATAACTTATAACTGATCATGTGTGTATGACAAAGAGATCCTCATATAGATCCTGATGGATCATGTAGTTTTGCATGTGGAACAGGAAGCTGTACATGTTACAGTGACACCAGGGAGAAACTGTGTAGTTAAAACACACTACAGTGTCCTAAGCATTAGCTAGAAGCACAGGATTACATTACTCAAAAACACAGGAAAAAAATCTAAGAAAAGATTTCTGAGTGAGAATGGTAAGAATAAGATCTATCACTATACCATTTCCATAGATTAAAAATAGATTCATGTAAAACAGTAATACATATTTCATAGGAATATAAGAACAGAAGGATATGTATTATGATTGTTTTTTGAAAGAGGGTGATTGATGGAAAGAAAAGCACATCAATAAATAATATAGGAGATGGTCTTATTCAGACCTGTGTTAAGTTGGTAAACTGAGGAATGTGTTAACTTAATCTCAATGTATAATTATAAATATAGGAAGCAAAGAAAGTATAGGACAAAAAGAGATTTTTAAAAATAACTTGAAAATATGACTCAAATTTTAAAATTGTATATTAGGGGTGTTATTTACTCCTTTATGCCCTGCTAAAGAGATGCAGAGCCAGGCACAGTGGGGCACGCCTGTAATCCCAGCACTTAGGGAGGCTGAGACAGGAGAATCACAAGTTCAAAGCCAGCCTCAGCAAAGGCAAGACACTAAGCAACTCAGTGAGACCCTGTTTCTAAATAAAATACAAAAATAGGGCTGGGAATGTAGCTCAATGGTGAAGTGCCCCTCAGTTCAATCCCTGGTACCAAAAAACAAAAAAAGAGAGAGAGAGATGTAAAACTCAGCCTTCTGAGAGAACAAGTGAGACCCCATACTTCCCTCTTGCCACAAACTCTGATAATAAAGAGATTGAGGCTTGTTTAATTTGAATATGAATATCACATGCTACTCGTTTCTTTACTGGAGATTGTAAATTATAAAAATACAATGATTTAGGGTATTCTTTCTTTTCTGTCTTTTCTTTTTCTTGGATATAAGTATCATTAGGTAATGGTCAGAATTCCTAATGCTTAAAAATAAGGAAATATGTATGTTTGAACTATCCAATCATTCATTTCTTGAAAAAGCAGATATGGAGGGATTATTATTTGTAAAATAAAACTTTAACAAAAATAACAATATACATATTAAGGTCATATGAATACTTCCATATTGAAATATATGGGATTTAAAAAGGGAATTTTAATTCTCAATTTAGAATTATTCTTGATCCATTAGGCCAGGTATATAGTTGGAATCATCATCAAGTCTCAATGCTACAAAGTCATCAAATCAAAATCAGCCTTTTTAATCTATCTTGTTATTTCTTTAAATGTCCATGATACATATCAGGGACCAGCAGTCATGATATCCATTTTGAATATAATCTCCTGATCATCTCTCCATGCCTGGCATTCCAGCCCTTCTTAATCATCTCCCATAAATCTGGTCTTTGACACCACAGACAAGTAGAACTTTATGAGTTATAAGTGTATTTGGCGGCCGCTAAATGGCTTTCTCAAATTGCACTACTCTCACATGCAACAAGTCCTTTCATGTTGATTAAAATATTTGAGGGATACAAACAACAACAAAAGAGTAACAGGAAAGCCAGTCATTCCTTTCATCTTCTCAGAGGAAGCCGGTCAGTGCAACCAGCTTGACTTTCTTCAAACAAAACTTCTCTTTTTGTGGCTGAAGAAAGGCTTTGGCAAACACTTATCCTTTGATATGATATGCACTTGACAAAAATCACAGAACAAATCAAGCCACTGCTTTGAAGAAAATGCTTATTAAAAACCTGAAGCTCTTAAGTGCACTAGGACTTAGTGTGTTGCTAGTGACATGAAGCAAAATGTGCCTGTGGCTTGGATTTAAAGTCAAGTTCAAATGTATGAACTTCAGGGTTGCAGCTGCCACCTCATTCCTTCACTTAATTGTAAGTATAACTTGAAAAATTGTTTAGTTTTCAAGCATATTCTGAAATGTTACTTCTATATTTCACTCCAGTGAGGCATACATTTTATTATGTAAGTAGAAAGGAATGTGAGAAAATCCTTGTTTTATACACTTTGTACAATGTCCTAGAATCTCCAGCAACATGCCAATTTCATTTCCAAGTAGAAACTCAGTTTTTGAAGAAAGAATGTTGAAATATTCAGTGTCAAAGTAGATTTCTCACATGAAGAACCAGGTATGTAAATCCTCACACACTTTCAGGATCCTAAAGGAAATAAATGACACATTCAAATTAGGATGGCTCAAGAGGAGTTTAATAGAAGAATTTCATAAATATCTGGGCAGAGCTGGAAAATCCACAAGGGATAAGGCAATACGCTGGCCTTTATAAGGAAGGAGTGTTAGCAGCTATCCTCTGCAACCCTACAGGAAGAGAACAAGGGAAGAGACCCTAAAATTCACTTCCCACTTCCCATATCCCACTAGTATCCCCCACTGTTCTCACCTAACCACTGGGCAGAAGGCAAGGGAGCCAGGTGACATAATTCCTCAAGGTTAGCTTCTCAGGACCAGAGAAAGGAGGATGTGGATTTGTAGAGGATGCAGAAGACAGCTAACATATATTCGTCATCACCTCCCACTAAATTGCTCCACAAGGTACATGGTCCTTATTAGACATACCAGCAAAACAATACTTTCTCTAAGTCTCCTCTCCTTGTAAAAAGAAATACTCAGCTGTCCGATTTTCTGTGAAAAGCCTTTTCAGTTTCCAAGATGGAAATTTGGGAGCTCAGACAAATTTGTGCTTTAAGTTAAAAACACATATTAAATAGGTTCCATTAACATCTTATATACCCCCAAATACACACCTATGTTTGCATTTAAATTTTTGTAACAGATACATAAAAATATGTGCAGAGATTTTATTGGAAATATTCCCTGAAATGGTATATTGTTGTATCATTTGAACAAAGTGTTCTCCTCTTTGATTCAAGAAGTCATCACTGAAGAGAAAAGTGCAGATAGAAAATGTTTTCCCCAGTAGCTGAGCTCCTCCTGATCTCTAAACATTTCTGCTTTTGTGACTCCCTGACTCTTCAGGTTGATTGAGTGTACACACTTGTGTGTCCTCCTCTCTCTTCCTGTGCCAAGGCTAATAATTCCCTGAATGATGTGATACATGAGTGTGTGTGTGTGAGCTTTTTACATAACAACTATTCAAGGGATATGTTTATTGATTTTTGGACAATTATGCTTTTTAAACATCTACTTTTAAGAAAGTCATGAAATTTTGTGTGAAAACTATAAACAAGAAATACAGCTGAGAAGACGCTAACTCATTTGATTAAGGTTTTGCCGAGATGAGCAATGATTTACAAATGAGTCCATTCACTGTACTTAGTAAATGGAGACTTGATCCAAGAATCTTTATCAATTAAATTAAAATAATAGTCCATAAAGGAAATGGATAAATGCATTATTAACCTGTCATAGTCAGTAAAACTAAGAAATGTACTGTTAAATAAATAGGAGATAGTAACAATGGCATATGAAGTAAAAGACTTCAATTTAAAGTAAAGTTGTGGAAAGAGTTGTGGCCAACAAGCAGGTGTTCATGCCAAATCTGAGACCAGTTTAACTGTTTGACAAAAGCAGTCCTAAACTGCATGGTGTATAAATGAAACAAGATGGACCAGATGCTGTCTTGAAGTGGGTACTGCTATTTATAGGGTTCAATGATAATGTATCCAAAAATATATAATATGGGCCAGATATGTAAATTCAAATTTTTTAGTAGTCACACTTAAAACAGTAAAATGCAACAGGTGAAATATCTTTATTTTTTTCATTGAACAATATATGCAAAATATCATTTCAACACATCATAAGCCACATTTGAAGTGCTCAGTAGCCACATATGGCTAGTGACTGCTATGCTGAAAGCAGAGTTCTCTACTATACACTCTAATTTTATGCATGTTGAAAATGTTTTCCAAAATACAAGAGAAAAGTTGAGAAAGATAGCTTCCTCTCTCTCTATGACTATTTCTTCATCTATAAATTGAAGGACATGTACTGGCCTGGTCATTAGGCAATTTTTAAGGTTCCTCCTAATTTTCCTATTTATTATTTTTTTTTCCTTTTTCCTAGTTTCCTTTTCTAAAGCAATCTCATTCTAGATTTTTGCTACTCTAAAAGAAAAACAAAAGTATATCTTAAAAAACACTATTTCTTTATGCTCTCAAAGGGATATAACCTGAAAATTATCATTCCCTATTTACTTAATGAATGTTTAATGACCACCTATGTACAAAATAATTTTTCTTTTGTTCCAAGACCGAATGGCAATATATCCACTCGGTTTTCATTTGCTACTGTTTTGTTCATTCTATTTTTCCCTTCATACAGTGAGACAAACTACCAAGGCAGTGCTAGATCTTGGTGAAAGATTGATGTATAGGAAGAAGTAAGTTAAAGTACAAATATAATCATAATCCATGTTAATAAGTGATTTTTAAAAAGACTAGAAATTTAAAATGCCTTAAGTATCTGCCCATCTTTTTTATATTTAATCCAATAACTTCATGGGTTTATCACATTTTCCCATTTGATTTTTATGTTCTGCTTCATTTTGTATGAATTCACTTTTGAATGTCGTGCTTCAGTTATATTTGGCCACGTAGATAGAATGGCTGAGTTTTAGCCATATACCATTCAAAATTTACACTTAGATGAAAATTCCTATAAAAACTGAATGTTTTTAATGTTATGATTTGTGACTAACCAATCTGTCTTACTTGATTGGCCTATAGACCCACCCTTGGATCAACCCGCTGAGTTTACCAATAAGTGTGCTCCTGCTGTCATTCTAAACACTATGGATCTCTCTTTTATTTATCCCAAATAGAAGTGCATATTTGACCAATTTTAATAGAACCTAACATATGAAAGTTCAACCTTACTAAATATAGTTTACATAGGATAGTACTATAGAGTCAAATATTATTAAAGTTTTCTTCTCCCCATTTATACTGCAGGCCTAGGCTACACATAGGCTGACAGTCTCTTACAATTGACAGTCTCTTAGAATGAGAAGTAAGACATTTTTGTACACTATATTACAGTTGTCATTTTTAAATTATGGTTAATCTCCTTGTGTACCCCTAACAATTACCTTTATAGATAAGCAAGAGTTCAGGGTATATGTGATAATTCTATGAAATAAAAATAATCAAAGCCTAAAAATCAAGCACACACATTTTCTATAATTCATTCAGTATTACTTTCATGAAAGAAAAATTGATTTTGAAGACTTTTGAGCAAACAAAAAAAACCCCCTATTACCATAAATCATTTTCTTTATGATATTCTTCATTTGACCAGCATATCTGGTCTTTATTACATATAAGGTTCCAGCCTTCTTATTCTACAAAATTCATGAAAAAAGATCCATTTCCCTTAATGGGACTAAAAATCTATTGACATTAACAGGAACAGAAGTTTTTATGCAGTTATGGAAATAAAGGTTGATTCTCAATTATGAGAATGAAAGGTTGTTCCTCTGAAATAGCAGTCCTATAGCAGTCCTTAAGCACATCATGTAAGAGGGAAGGTAAGAACAGAATGAATGAAAAAGGAAAAAAATTACATTTCTACCTTAAACACACAGTTGTTCTTACATAATGTTTAAAATATTTAAAGATGTGAATTTGATTTACATAATCCAAAAAGCAACTTTTCCTGCCATCAATTTATGTGCAAAGACTCCTGTGTTTTATCAGACAAGTTCAGCATCAGTGGCTCCTAGTTTTTCTGGAGAATTTTAAAAATTGAAGTAAATACTGAAAATCCAGAAAAAAGACTTACTATCTTTGAAACTAATCAGGTGGCCAAATAACTTGATCACCTTGAAGCCTTAGGTGTGCCAGGAATTGCCTTCCAAAAAGACAGAAGTTATTGGGATGAAATGAAAAAAGTTGAGACCCTTTGGCAATATTTTAGACATAGTATTACAAGTGTCATGAAAGAATTACTGGACATGATAAGTTCAGATGCAGTACCTACAGAGAACATCCAGTTGTTCTAGCAAAAAGAGTAAGATATAAGATAAGGAGTGACCTTCAAGGCCCAATTTTATGCATAATCTTTTATAGTCCCTAAACTCATGATTATAAATTCATTCAAGGTTCCTAAATAGTCTACCTCCTTAGTTTTTCCTACTTTTGCCTACTCATATTCTTCTCTTCAGACATAAGGTTTCCTCATTATTGCCAAGGGATACCTGAAAATCTTTCCCCAATACACCCTCTGCTCCCCATTCCAGGGAATGGAATATCTTGATACTTCAAAGCCAAAGGCAAAATCCACTTTTTCTGAAAGCAATTACTACAGAGCTGATCTAAATGGAATCACTCACATACATAAATTCCAGTGGTCTCTTCCATTGATTTGGTGGTATCTGCTGCCTAAGAATTTAGTTTTTAAATATATTTCCTACTTCTACACTGTATAGTGAATGCCTTAAGACAATAGGTTCTGCAAAATTCATCTTTGTACTCCCTTCAACACCTCATATATACCTGGTCTCTACTTGGCATTTATAGAAGTTAAAGGGATTTTATAAATGGAAAAGGGGAGGTAGTAAGAAATATATAATCATTTATATTGAAATTATTTATTGGTAAAAGATATTAAATTAAATTTGTAAATTCCCCAGTTGCTTTAAAAATCCTATACTTTCTTGCATGAATTGTTTGTCTAGTCCCTACCTCCAGTGAGATTATTAATGCTACCATTACTAATGTCACTACTTTTGGATGTGATATAAATAAGGGCTCTGAACTATTATACCAAAATGGAGGAGGAAGAATAATTTACTTGAAAAAGAATTGTTCACCTAAAACCATTTCACTGTTGCATAGGTTTAAGAGAACAATAAGCAGAGAATTATGAAATGTAGGTGGCAATAACTAGGTAGCAGTGTAGGGAAGAAGAAATAGTGACAAAATTAAGGGCACACAGCCACTCAGAAAATACATATTAAGGATATACTATATCCCATCCACAGTGATAACCAATCTCTCTTAAGTATCTCTAGTAAGAAAGACATGTTTTTCTGAATAAATATATCATAAAGGAGATACAAAGAGCTTTATTTGGGGTAGGGGCAGGGCTAACTACATAAGCAACTTGTTTTTACTGTGTTTCCTAATTTAGCACAGCATCCAGATCTCTGTGGTCACTTAATAACTGCCAGTTGGCAAATGGATAAATGCCAGTAATTGGGAGAAAGAGAAGAGTGTTATTTCCCCCAAGAGCCCAGCAAGCTGGTGTAGGAAGGGTGGGGGATCCCATAGCTGTGACAGCTACAACAATGACTCCCAGTGGTCACAGAGTGAACCTCACCTTGGATCACAGTATAATATATAATTTAGGATTGCATATTTCTACATACAGTAATTTATATAAATATATACATATATATCATATATAGTCTAATATCATAACTAAAGCTGTCTTTTCGCTGACAAGTATAAAAATATTTCTGGAAAACACAACGATGAGAAATAAATGAACAGTAGTTTCCTTTCTAATTCCAAAAGCTGAATTCTCTGATTTTAAGCTAATTTTCTAATATGACCAATGTAGTATTAGACTTAACATGAAGCAGAACAAATAGAAAACATGTTTGTTCAGGAAACTGTGAGTTGTTTCTGAACTGAGAATGTTCTTCCTAGAAAAGATAAGGGAGTATTTTCTCTGAATTTTGCCTAAAAAGCAGAAAGCATTTTTCTTTATTCAGAGCAATTCATTGCTTGATAAGACTTCCAAATCATTCTAGTCACTTACAAACTATATACATCCTCTTTTTTTTGTTATAAAGAGAATTGTAGAGTGAGTCATAATATTTTTGCCCACTGTTAAATGATGTGTAACACTTTTATATAGAAAAGTGACTAGGCTCCAAGGTATTCTTACATATTAGCATTTACTGAGTTCAATCAAGTTTAATCCCAAAAATACGATCAATGCTAACTGTATGCCATTGTTTTAAGTACTACAAAAATAAAGATGGGTAAGATTGAGCACCTATCCAAGAATTCAGAGTGCGGTACAGAAGACAGACTTCAATGTCTCCAGGAGCCAGAGGAAACACGAAAGAAAATAATGGAGACCAGCTTCATTAGATAAAGCATCATATTTATAACATCCTTCTCACATATAACTCCCATATATGTCAGGCATTCCCAAATCCATGAGCAATTGTTATCTTCAGCACTTTCTTAAAGGCTTTGGGAATAGTTTGATCTATGATTCTTCTGTTGTTGTTGTCAGCCATTCTCTTGTTCCTGCATATTAAATTAGATAAAGTCTCTGAAGTGATATCAGACAGAAAGAAATGAGACAACGAAGGGAAAAGAACATTTAAGCTACATACTGAAATCCATAGAGAAATGCCCTGTCAAGAGTGTGGCTAGAAAATTCAAGCTGCAAGATGCTGTATATTACCATGTAAGTATCCAAGGAGACTATTCTATCCCCCAATGAAAAAACATTGCATGAAATAAAATAATACTGCCCTAAAACTGGACACCTAAGAGATGTACGCAGACATCTGTTCATGTAGACTGACCCCTAGCGGTGTAAACTAGGCACTGCATCAGGGAGAAAAGGCTTTAGAGACTGCGTTTGAAAAAGAGATTCAACTCTTCAAAATGTAGTGCGATATGGCTTCATAAACATGGACATTCTAAGGGAAATATATTGTCCTAAGACCTAAATTGACATAATATACAAAATTTATGATGAAGGAGAAAGTAATTTAACAGAGAACAGACCTATCTAGAGTCAATGAGACAATCTTCTCTGAGTAACAAGCAACATGCTTTTCTAAGTCACCCTGCTATTTTTACCATATCTGTGTACCTATAAGAAAATCTCATAATTGGTTTCAGTCTTTAGGAGGTCTTCATATTTAATTGAAACTAAAGATTCTTTTCCATTTTTAAAATGTATTTCAGGGAACCAGACATGCCACAAAATAAATTAACACATAATTATGGAAGACTTTCTATAAGTTATTTGTAACTTGTAAGTTTCTAATAAAAAACTAAAACATATATCATTAACATTTTTACTAAATAAAAAACTAAAATAAATGGACAATGCTAGTTAAAATGAAAAGCAACCTTTTTGAACATTATATATGATGTATTTCTTTTTATAATGAAATAAAAACTACACATAAAAGTCAAGTCACTTTTACATTTGAGGAAAGGTAAGAATAAACAAATGGCCTTATACATATGAAACCAGAAGCAAATGACCTTTTCTCCCCACCAATGTAGAACTTGAGTGATCTAGAATAATTCTTGATACAATTAAAAAGTTTGGAAACAGAAGTCATTCACAGTGGTCAACTAAGAGGTCTCATGTGTACTTTCTTGTACTTTTCTTCCAGATGTTCTTACTTCCATTTTTCTCTTGGCCCCCCAATAGGAAATGGAAAATGCCATTAAATGTTAGATACTATTTTCCTTTTTGCTTCTCAGAAACAACTATTCTATCTTTTCTTTATTTGCCATTCCTACTACCTAAGTCTGAGTTACCTGTGAGGAAGCAGAAGCTAACCACTCAAAGTATGGTGCTAAAGACATCCTTGTATATTTCCACCTACTTTAAAAAGTGGTTATTGCTACTCCCACGTTAGATAAAAATACTTCATTACAGAAAATCACAACATATATGTCATCTGAATATTGTTCCTCCATAAGGAACATATACAGCAATGCACTACAGTTCATGCAAATACTAAAGAAACCATAACTAATTTTATAAAGTGCATACTACTGAAAATTAAAATTAGCATAAATAAAGTAATATGTGCAAAACATTCTGAGAATAGCAGGCTTAATCTGAAAGGACTCTGTAAATTCAGGAATTCTTGAGGCCAACCCATCAATAAACTTCTGAATGATATAACTTCTTCTAAGCTCCTGGTGTACTGGCAGATAAATACAGCTTTGAATTTCCTCCTCTCTCTGCATGTAAAATGCATGATAATCAAAGAACTCTAATAAACAAAAGGAAAGAGACAATGTGTTTCTGGGGGAAATGGGGAATTAAGTCCATAGTAGAGGGGCCAAACCAACAAATTCTATTCATGGTACCTACCACATTTCCTGGCATTCTACCAAAACAACCTAAACCATTTTAGAAACTCAAACTATGAGGTTCAGTATTGCAAAACTCCATTCTGTTTTTTGGATGTAACTACAGAAGAAGTATGAATTCTAGGTTAATGAGGGATATAAGGTGGGGAAATATTTTCAAATATGTAGGTTTCTAGAGAATACTTTAAAACAAATTATAATTTCCAAGCAACTTGCATTAAAGTTTACCTTCAGGTTTTTTTTTTTTTTTCTGTGTTCTTCCTAAACAATTCATCCTTAAAGCACTTTTACACCTATTTTGCTAACATTTTATTTATTACTTACATATGCAGTCTAAAACTTTTTTTTAACAACTCCTCCCCTGAACAATGGGAGCCAGCACGCAAGTATGGGACTAAATCTCCTTCCTTGTATTTCAAACTGCTTAGTGACAGTCATGTCTGTTCATCAAAGATATGTTGTTGTTTTTCCTCCCTTCCTGCTCTTCATCTCATACACCAGTGTTCAAAATATCTCTGGTCTATTCCAATAGTTCTCACTATTCATATTTCTGCACATCAATCTATAATTCAGTTGCAAAACTTCTAAAACTTACTACCATACATCAAAGAATATGCACACAAAAATAAGCACAAATTCCCAAATCAGCAAAAAGTAAAATCTTCAGATATAAAAAAAAAGCAAAGAGTTTAAAAGAAGAGGAACTGTTTATCCACATGTCCTAATTGCAAGTCCCACTGCAATCCTTTATCTTGTTGTATTTAAAGTATACATATATATATGTGAATAAATGTGCGCACACACACACACACACATATATTCTTCCCTTGTATTGAAGTAATATCAATGATCCATCACAACAAACAGATTCAAATTGGAAAAAAGAATATTCTCCAATTCACACCACAGAATGGACAAAAGGGCTTAGGTTTAATATTCAGTACTACATAAGTAAGTCCCTTAGGTACCCTTGCATTCTCCAGTTGAGAGAATCTTTAATTTCAACATGTGGAAGATGCAGTCACATTGGGCTATTATTGTAATAGGTCTTGCCCTTCCTCCCTCTTACAATGCTCCATAGAGTGATGAACAAATGTATTCCCCTTACAGTTAAAGAGTTTGAAAATTAAAACTATCAACCCAGAGGTAGATAAGTAAAATCTCGCTTTGTGAAAGCTTTCCAGATGTCTTTACATCCGCTTCTTTCCCTTAAGGCAAAGAAGAACCAATGCAGAAACACTGATATTTTAAATAATTCTCTTTCTGTCTGGCAGTTTTTCCTGCACAAGTCAAAGTCTGTGTCTGATGCTGTTTATAATTTTTTTGGCAGCCTGATGCTCACAGTCACATGTATCCTGTGAGGACTCAAACGTTTTGTTTCTCTTAAGCTCAACAACTACCACTGAATGTCAACTTACTCACTCTGACATGGGAAATCCTAACAGAGAAATTTTAATTATACAAACTATGCTCTTTTCCAAACAGTCCCTAAGGCCAGACTCTAAAAATCAGTCAAACATAAATGTCATTTCAATCATTCCAACTAGGTTGCTAACACATGCAAAAATCTGGAGTAGTCCATTCTCCTTTTAAGCTGAATGACCTCTCTACAGTAAAAGCTCAGAGTTATTCATACCCAGTCTCCAAGGGTTTCAGTATGTTTTATCTACCCTCTGCCACTCAAGTCATAAGTAGATTTTTAATATTCTATAAATTTAGGGGAAAGCACCTAGAAATCAAGTCTTAACTGAGAGAACAGAGTGAGGCAGGGGAAAATCAAGTACCACATAACAGAACATGAAAGTAACTGTAAAGTACTAAGAGGAGAGGACTCAGAAGAGCCAGCAAACATGAGCAGGTAGAATAGGCTCGCATAGCACTGATTCTCACTCCATTTTCCAAGGGGAAAATGGGAAAGTTGTATTCACCCACACAACTGTTCCAGTGACCTCAGAGGTGCTTTAAGCTTTATTTAGATCATAAACACAACCAAGAAATTTAGTTCTATCCTTCATTTCTTCTTCAACAATACCCAACACAATAACTTTTTTAAACCGTAAAGTAAGTATGTTTTAATTTTATGCAAAATTCATCAATGACTCTGAGACAAAAATAATAGTGATAAAGTGTCTTATCCAATTTTAAAGCAAGAAAGGGTAACAGAGGCTACTTTTCTTGATTCTTCCCTTTGCAAAAAGTAAACTGAGGGTGAAAAGGTATCGTGGAATGTTCCAGATTATGCCATGAATGAGAGACAGAACTTGGATGAGGCTTAGACTGACTCACCCTTGTCAAATGTTTTTTCTAATATTCTATTTGGTCATTCATAAACAAAGCCAATATTTCTAAGTTTATTATTTTCTCCATTGTAATATCTAGTAATGCTAAGCCAAGGAAAAATTAAAAGTGGAAGATTTTGAAAGGGGAAGATATAAATAAACATATTCTGACTTCCTGGGTAAATAGATAAATTCATTCCAACACTTAGGGAATTTTGCTAATTAATACCCAGTAGCCTCTATTAGAAAATTTTATTCCTTCTGATTCTGAAATTTAGATATGATATATTCCATAGAAACAAATTTATTATTTTAAATAAATCTCATGTATAATTTACAACATTCATAGAACTTTCCAGATTATGCTGGTCTTGTCTTTTAACTCTATGTTAGGTAAGGAACTTCAGGCTTTGTTCAAATGTTTCCATTTTAAAATTGTATTGAGTTTCTTAGATGACTATTATATTTAAACAATACTCTAAATATAATGATTCATTCATCCCTCAAAGTTTTTACTGGGGTTGAAGTAAACTATGACTTATGAGAGGAACAGGAATCAGATTTGGCAAATAAGGATCCTTAGTATGGAAATCTCTATTGTGTTCTAAGCAAGGGCTCCCTCACAGTAATTCTTTTATTCAAGAGTAGAAAGTCTGTAGCACAATGAGGCTTTTTTATAGTATTGAGACTGAACTCACTTTTTATTACACTTAGTCCATAATTTTTGCTTTCATTTCAACCTGTATTAAAACAGTAAGATGAAATAAAATTTGGAACTCTGAGAGTGGCCTTGCAATATATTCTGGACTTAAAATTTCCAATACTTGGAGTCTTCTAGGTAAAATATGCAAAAGTCATTTTGTAGGAAGACTTGGAATGGTTGCAACACAATCAATCAAATGAAAAATTTTCTAGTGAGAATACATACATGAATTTTTAAAGATATTATGGTTTCTCCTAGGAACACGTATTATAGTTTTTGAGCTCTAGAAATTTGTAGTGCCTTACATCATGGAAGATAAGACGTGATTAGTTTTATTTTTGCTACTGTGTAAGATACTTTACAAAGCTCTGTGTAAACACACAGTGCTTTGTGACAGCACATTTTGCTTTTACTGATAATGTATTTTGCAAATAAAGCCTTTAAAGATAATAGGTTTTGCAGACTGAACATATAATGTCAGCTCTGTCTGACTTGAAAGTGTTGTGGAGAGAAGGTCAGCAGACACCATAGATATCTGATGGGTTCTCACCATGGCCACTCAAGATCATTTAAATCCAACAAATATTTATCATAATTATACTTTATGGTAAGCCAAACTCTATTCTGGGTTATTATTAGTTTTTGTTCATAAGGCTTAACAAACTAATTCTGAAGTATCCCAATTGTGGATACACTTAGTCCTGTAAGAGAAATAAACAAATATACTAGTTGCACCAAAAGTAGGAAAACAATGTTCGGCTTCTCCTCTTTTGAAGGGTCCTATGAGGAAATCTGAGTAATTGTCAAAATTCAGGAATGCATTATACCAGTCACAAAAAAAGGTAAAATTTTATTTTCAATTTGTATTATGCTATTTTGGACATCTTGGAATTGATATGTGAAATATGATACCACTCATAGCGACTGTTTTTGAAAAATGAAGGTTTTCATCTTATTTTTCTTAAGGGTTTTGCTTTCTTCTGTATTTGCAAAACAAACTCCATAAAAGCTTGTGCTTCTAGCAAAAATCTTGCTGTTTCTGTTGAGAAAGTAAAAAGAACTAATGAGCAGTTTCTCTTGTGTGTTCAAGGATCTTTAAAACAAGAATGAGTTTCACAAATGCAAAGAGAGTTGAGCCAAAAGAAGGAAATAAAAGTAACCCAAGAAAACCTATTCACCTATCTCTCCTGGCAAGTTTGGTAAGTGAACAATTCATGGGAGCAATAGCTTGACAGTTCCCAAGCTCTTATTAAATATCAATTTTTAAGTGGCTAACACATAAAATAGCCACCTAATTAGTAATTTGGACATAACAAGTCTTAGTTTTGAATTAAATTGCCTGACCAAATATTAACTCTGTGCAACCAACTCTGATAGATACCATAACTGGATATCTATTAAGAACAATGTCTTTAAAAGAGTAGTGAGGATAGCTGAACACAGCTCAGTTTACAACTTTAAGTTTATTCCTAATATTTCTCGTTGGTTGGTAGAAAGAAAACTAGATATCAATTAACCTTTAGTTTCCAGGATGAAGTGCATTAGTAGCCAGGCCTGGTAGCACAAGCATATAATTTTAGCAACTTGGAAAGCTGAGGCAAGAGGATTATGGGTTCAAGACCAGCCTGAACACCACAGTGAGACTCCATCTCAAACAAGAAAAAGTAGGAGATTCTTCAGTTTTTTTACTTATTTGAGGTATTTCTATACTGCACAATAGTAAACAAAGTATCTAATATACAGTGATTTATTAAAATAATTAGCATTCTACATATTATATTTTAGTTTTTACAGTATAAATGAATATCTCTGAATTATGAGTCTAGGCTCTGAATTCAGGCTCTGAATAATAAGTCATAGCCTGGAAAGCATGACTGTCCAATGGAATTCTGTACATGATATTCTACTTTAACAAATGAGTGAAAACAATCTGGAATTTTGAAAACAATATCACAGATCAACAATATTTTTTTCTTGATTATGGTTTTCTTTAAAAAATCACATTACCATTAATTCAAGTTCCAAATAGAGGACAAATAAATACATTGAACATATCAAAACTTCATTTTTTTATTGTCTTTAAGAAATTGGCTGCAATTATACTGTCTCATACTTCACTAAAGTGGACATTTGGTTGGGCAGAGTTATAATATTCAAAATAATTATTATACCAAATCCTAGCCAGAAACCAATAAATCAGATGTGGAAGAATTTCAGTTTTGGATATCAGAAAAAAAAAGTGCATATGTCTATATGCACATAGACACATGTGCATATGTATATGTAAGTATATATACATGTGTTTCCTAGTTCTGTTTTATGAGAAGTCCTTGAAGCAATAGGATCACAAGAACATATTGAACAATATGAACATATTCTGTACCTCCATTAATAGAAAACAGAACTGTTTATAAAAATGAGTGATTCAGGGCTGGAATGAGACAAACACAAGATGAACCTGGGACGTGTGCTGGATAAGAGGAAAATGCAAATACAAAATAGCAGTCAGCTTAAAGGGGGCCTTAAAATAATTTACATCAAAATAAATCAGAGAAAAATAGATTTCCAAACTACACAATAAAATAGGATTTCAAAAGTCCACACTAATGTAAATAGATGAAGAGAAGGAAAAGTTCTCCCTGCTTAAAACCTGAATGATGAAAATTGAAAATTACCCATTGACAACTATTATAGACTGGTGGCTAATGTAGGTGAAAGTCATCAATGGATACTACGACTGTTTGGAGGTTTGATAAGTAAAAGGAAAGTAGTGAATATTAGAATTTCTTCCCATAGAAAACTCATTACAAAAGGGAACATGGTAAATACCAACTCTACCACGTGATTAAGATCAGTGTAAGATGACGCAACTATGCAGTTCCATGGTTGAATGTGGTTATGAGCAAACATCATTTGGTCAACACTGGAGTATTTGAGAGTGACAAGGCATCACAACTGCAGCATGCTTTCAACTAAAGGATAGGTATGAACTTAGAGTAAAAAGGGCTGATAGAACATATTTGAATCAGGGTAAGTAAGTTAGGGTATTTGTACTATTCTAGCAACTTATCAATAGGTTTGAAATGATTTTGATATAAAGTTTTAAAAAAGGGATCTAACATTATATTTCTGTTTACTCAATTTCACTTTTATGTTGAGCCATGTTTGACTAAAATAATATAAAATTAATTATGGTGAATTCTAGGTTTTCTTTTCTCCAGAGATCTGTGTTAGCTGGTGGGGTTGGATGAGAAGACAGATGGGATTGGAGAGTTTGGCCCTCCTGACATTGAGTCATCTCACCAGAACTTGTGTGGGCTGAGGCACCATGGTGCCACCTGGCTCTCTCTTCTGCTTCCACCATGACCTTCCAGAGGTCCCTTCTACTTGTCTGTGTGACTTTCAGCCCCTTGTCCCTGTGGTGGCCTTTTATCCCTCTTACTAGAATTAGTGGACAACAGTCTCTTTTCTGTTTCCAAGCTGTAGCCAATAACATTTTTAAAAATTAATTAATTAATAACTTGAGAATATTATGATGTGTTCTCTAGACAAACCAAACCAACAGAGAGAGAGAAAAAGAGAGAGAGAATGTATGTGTGTTTAGAGTGAGGAGGGTAGAGGGAGAGATTTAAGGAATTCATTGACGTTGTTGAGAGGGCTAAATCTAAAATCTTGCAAAGGCCATAGAAAAACTCAGGTCAGACTTCAGAGAAAATGTTGCAGTGTTGAGTTTAAAATTTGTAGGGGAGGGCTAGGAATGTAGCTCAGTGGTGGAACACACACTTACCCAGGAAGACTGAGGCCCTGAGTTCTATCCCTAGCAATGTTAAATAAATTAATTGTTAATAAGATTTGTAGGGGTGGGGGCAGAAGCCCGGTAACTCAGGCAGTATTTCTACCTAACAGCCTTAGAGTAGGACGCCTTCCTCTCTGAAGAACCTCAGGTTTTTCTCTGAAGTCCTCATTAGATGAGGCCCACCCACATTACCCATGGACATTCTCTTTCTTAAAAGTCACCTGATTGTCAAGGTTAATCACATCTATAAAATCCCTTCATAGCAACATCTAGATTCATATTTGATCCAAGAACCAAACACCATAGTTTAAAGAAATTAACATATAAAATGAACCAGTACACTCAGTACCTTTTAATAATTTTTAAATTTTCAGTCAATTATTTTCTAAGAGTATAGGAAAACTTGAAGATGGAAATTTGAAAGGTAATATCCAAAGCACTGGACTTTTAACCCATACAAACACGAATGCATTCAAGACTCTAAAATATCCCAAAGTGCACCCAGAATTTTGTTATTCATTGATAGAATCTATTTAGAATCTATTTAAATATATATGAAAAGTCTGGAGTTGAATACCCTAACCTTAATTCTTTTTTTTTCCCCTGGTACCAGCCCTATTTTGTATTTTATTTAGAGAGAGGGCCTCACTGAGTTGCTTGGCACCTTGCTTTTGCTGAGGCTGGCTTTGAACTCGTGTTCTTCCTGCTTCAGCTTCCCAAACCCCTAGGATTACAAGCGTGTGCCACCATGCCCAGCCCTTAAACTTAATTCTAATTCCAAATGATTGAAAAAAAAAAGAATAAACTTTTAAAAATACACAAGGGAGAAAACACTTATGAGAAAATGACAATAAAAGTGAAAGAGAAAGAAAAGATAAAACAGAGGGGAGAAAGGAGAAAATTTTTATTTAAATGTGTACAATTAATGACTCTAGTTAAATTTGAAAAATTGGGCCAGAATAGCATAGCTAATTAAAATTAATTTGACATACAGACCAGGAAAATTAGGGTTTTTCCAGACTGATACTTTTTCAAAAGAAATACCAGCTTCATAAGCAATGGCAGAAATGGACTTCATGAAAAAAGAAAAAAAAATTCAAGGCATGGCATAATTCTAAAAGATCCTATGTGCAGAAAAATAGGTGATTTAAACATATAAATCCAGAGGACTTTCTAAACCAAACACAAATTCTTCGTATTAAATACATGTATGTGAATCTTTTCACCTTGTGAACTTGTCTCTCCTCCCCCTGCCCTGTTCTTCCTCTAACCCTGTTGATCTGCACCACACATGCATTCACTTTGAAGTTAATGAGGTTGGGAGGAAATTGTGCAGTGAGCATTTGAGGGTGAAAAGGTGGGAAGGTTCAGATTAATTCACATGAAGATCAGTCGTCTTCTATCCACCGCCTTAGCACCTTTTGTTTGTACATATAGAAAAATATCTTTCATATATTTTCCATAAATTAATTGGGTTGGCTTAATTTCAGCACTATACTGGTTCCTTTAACTAGGTTAAAGTACTTGAAATTTTAAGCACTTACAGAATAATGTAAATGTTTACTTGTGGAAGTGGCTCTTCTACTGAGTTTAAATGATTACATTTTACTATTGAAATGTAAAACAAGTTATTTGCCATAAACTTATTTCTCAGAATTCAACTTCGAAATCTAGGAACAAAAATCAAGAAAATATTGCTTATAAATTAGTAATTACTCAAAGAAAATTTACAAACAGGAGAAAAATCAAATGTAGGGCATAAATTCAACATATCTTAAGACCTGTATGATTTGTCTTACTGCTCTGGTGGTTACAGGAGTGAATCACTAGACTCAGCCCTGCAGAGTTTAAAACAGTATATACATGTGTGCTTAATAAATGACTGTCTTATAACACTGGTACTTTGCAAATAATTAAAATAATACAATTATAAATAATAAAATTACTCAAATATGTGCATCTTTTGATTTATAGCATCCCATTTAGTTTCACCCTATAGAGTAGGCTAAGGAAGATGAGCAGGGGGATCCAAGTTTGAGACTACCCAGGACAACTTGGCAAGGCCCTGTCACAGAGAGAAAAAAAAATAGTGGCTCTGTCCTGCTCTAGGTTATTTTTGTTTTGTTTATTATAAATTTGCATTTAAATAGTGTCAATGTGCTATATGCTGTTTATTAATTCATGTAATTCTTATATTAATTCTGTGAAGGAGGTTATATTTTACAGATGAAACTGAGCCCCAGTATGATTAAGACCTTTCCCCATAGTCATTCAGTTTGGTAACACCAGAGCTGAGTTTTGTACCCAGCAAAGTTTTAGAGCCTGTGCTCCTAGCCACTATTCTCCTTTATTCCAAAAATTATAACCTAAGGTCATCACTGCCAGGAGTACAGGTTCATTCTTAGAAAAGCACAGCATCAGTAGAAATTAGAACACAAAGTAAGAGATGTAATGAGAAACAGAGTTAACACTTAACGGCTCTATTTGGGGGCTAGATATGAGGCTTTTTTAGATATTGTGATGTTTCATTTCATGTGTCAACTTGACTGGGCCATGAGATACCCAAATATATGATTAAACATATTTCTGAGTTTGTCTGTGAGGATATTTCCAAAAGATATCAGTCTTTGAATTGGTGGAGTGAGGAAAGCAGGGGTCCCTCCCCCGTGTGGTGGGACACCATCCTATCAGTTGAGGGCCCGATCAGAACAAAAAGGTGAAGGAAGACTGAATTTGCTTTGCCTGACAGCTTGATTGCTCCCTGGGTTTTCTCCTGCCTGCAGAATTACCAGTTCTCAGGGCTTCAGACGGAGTGGAAGCTGCACCACTGGCTCTCTGGCTCCCAGGCCTTTGAACTACACCACCAGCTTTCTTGAGTCTCCACAGACACAACAGGACTTCTTAGCTGCCAGAATTGTATAATCCAACATCTTATAATGAATCTTTTCCTATTCATATAGGCAACATAAATATATTTACAGATATATTCATAGGTAAATATTCATAGAGACAGAATGATAGATACATAGATAGATAGATAGATACTTCCTGTTTGGTTCTGTTTCCTTGGAAAATCTTGAAAAACACAACCACTAAAAAGTATTATGTTCTATGATGTTCTCTCTAGTCATGACTTCTGTGTATTCTGTTGTACAGTGAGAAAACTGAGGCACATAGTTGCTAAATAATTTGGCTGGTATCAGAACCAGGATCAAAAACCAGTTAAAGCCAGGCCTGGTAGCGCTCACCTGTAAACCTAGCCAGTGGCTTGGAAGGCTGAGGCAGGAGGATCCCAAGTTCAAGTCCAGCCTCAGCAACTTAGCAAAACTCTGTCAAAATTTTTAAGAAGGAGTGGGGGGCAAGGGGCAGAATGTGACTCAGTGGGTAAGCACCCATGGGTTTAATCCCTGGTACAAAAAAAAAAGAAAAAAAAGTTAAGTCTGACTCTAAAATTATAATTTTACTGTGGTGCTTTTGCCTAGACTACATGCAAATCCCAGGAAGTGATTGACCATTGCAGCAAAATTTGAGGAGGTAGTCCTCAAAGCATTCCACTGCTTGCTTGCTTTCTTTTTTTCTTTTCTTTTTAGCAGTCAACTTCTATTGAGAAATTTTCCCTCACTTGATCCACAACATTAATGTGGGTTTTCCCTTAATGTTTCTTAATTTTTCTTATCCAAAAGTCATGTTTTTTGCAATTTTATATTTCCTCATATGTCCCACACATGATTTTCACCTTCTCTTTTTGCCTATATCCTCTTCTAGGACCTGAAACTCCAACTCTAACAGTACATAGGAACACTTTAATAAAGAAAGAGGGCTGGTATAGCTGGAATAACAGGGCTTCCAGAGTCCTAACAGCTCACTGATCATAGCCTGTCCACAGGGCTTCAGTCCCCCAGTAGGTTAGACTCTAATAAAATAGCCAGCCATTTTTTACTCAGTCTCTCCTCTGGCATAACAGGATATGTTCAGATAATAGCATTGCAATTATGTGTGATGTGAGTACCTTTCACTGCCTAGACAGTCAATAAACACATACTAAATAAATGTACAGTAATCTTGAAAATGCCAAATTAGTATAACAATAACTTACAAGGTTATTGATTCTTCTTGATAAACTTGTATTGATTCTTCATATAAAATTTATATTTATCACCAAGGAATCAGGGTGCATGTTAGAAGTAGCTTTTCAATTATTTTACAAAACAATTAAATATCCAAACCTATGATGAATCAGGCCCATGAGTGATCTACTATGTCCAATAGTAGTGCTTCCTGATTGCCAGAAGGGTGGTATCTCTATTGGAAGTTCCTTATCTTATTTGTTACAGAATAGAATCTTTTTCACAGTTTCCATGTGTCATGTATCAAAGATGATATTTTAGACACAGGAGCTATTCATTTTCCAGGCCATGACTACATTCAGTTGTTCACTGGGAGATGCTCAACAGAGAATCTCAATGCTTACTCTCACCCATTATTTTTTTAGCATCAGCCTAATGATAAAATAAGATGCCGTAAAGTGAAAACTGTTGTAATAAAGTAGGTCTAAATCAATATTATTTGAGTATGGTTCCATGTTTTCTTTTTTGCACCCTGACCTTACATCTCCCTCTACCACTGTAAATAATATAGTAGGTGACTGGCTGTGGCGATGCACACAGGTAATCCCAGTGACTCAGGAAGCTGAGGTAGGAGGACTGCAAGTCTTTCTGGGGAAACTTAGTGAGAGCCTGTTTCAAAATAAAAATAGCTGGGGACTTAGCTCAAGTGGTGGAGTTTCCCTGCCTTCAATTCCCAGTAGAGCAAAAATAATAAACATCATGATGATGATGATGATGATGATATTAAAGGCAACTTCAGGTAAACAAAAACATTACTGCTAATTCATAGTATAACTAACAATGAAAATTTTTTTTAGCTCTAATTAATATGTGGGAAGTTAAGGAAAATCATCAGTCTGTGCTGTGTGTCCCCTCCAAAATTCATTTTGAAACTTAGTTTCATTGTGGTGATTTGAAGAGGTGTGACCATTAGGAGAAGTGATTAAGTCACAAGGAATCAGCCATCATGAATGGATTGCTGCCCTGTAACAAGGGCTAGAGGAAAGGGGCACAGGCCCCCTTTGATCTTCCACTCTTGCATCAGGTGAGGATGTAGCATTCATCCCCTTTGAACCCACTGGCACCTTTTCATACAAGGACAACTAGAGGGCACCATTTGTGAGGAACAGACCTTGACCAGAGGCTGAATCTGACAGTGCCTTCCTTTTGGACTCCCAGATGAATATATTTCTGTTTATTTCTGTGATGAAATAAACTTTTGTTCTTTATAAATTATCCAATCCATGGTATTTGGTTATAGCAACACAAAGACAATCTGCTTCTGATCCAAGCCTGAGGCTAGCTTACTATAAGCTAATGCATATGTTCATTCCTTATGTAACACAATAATAAATATGGTTTTCCAAGTTTAGAGGCTTAGGCTTGTACCTAAACAAATTACTGTAAGATGATTTCATTTTTAATGTTTAATTTTTAGAAATTGGTCTATTTTATGGAAAAATCACAAAAAGGACAAATCAAAGTATTAAATAAAAATAAAGGGAAGCTTGAATTTATAATAGTTGCTTAAAAAACATCTCAAAGTTTCTCAGAGTTATCAATTTTGTGGTAGTCAAAACGCCTGGGTATATGTCAACTAACAGTTCTTGAATTGAAATCTCCTTAAGAGAAATATTTATTTGTGTAGATTAGGGTACCTGAACTTAAAAAAAAAACAAGAAAGGCTCAGTGGAGGAGGAAGAACTGCCAACTCCGGCTGTCTCTTTTTTTAGTTGATGTAGGCAGCATAGGCAAAAGGGTTAGCACTAGAAGATGCAGATTCCATTATAGAGGTGAAATTAAATATGCTTAGTAGTAGAGGTGAAATAGTAAAAGAGTAAATATTTAATGAGTCTCTTGTATGATCAACGCACTATTTCAGAACCCTTAAACCTCTGCCATCTTCAAAAGAATAAAGGTGAAATACAACTGAGCTAGTCCTTTTCTTCTATTCTACAAAGATCTTTAAACAAATAGAAAATAATTCTTCTAAGTGCCAAAAATGCTTAATGGAAGAATCGGGACTAAAATCCAGTTATCTTGTTCCCTGCTCCACCATATGCTTCAAGAAAAAGTGTGCTGAATGTCCTTAGACAATGAAATAAATTATTGTAAAATTAGATATTTTCATTTTCTGCTGTTAAATAACTTTTAAGTGCTGGCATGTGAGTTTTTAACCACTACATTCAAATTAGTAACAGCAAAAGAAACAGCAAAGAATAGAAAGACAAACGTAATAAAAAATATAGCACCTCTAGGCAATGCCTATTAACTGGAGATTGCATGTAGACTGCTATAGTTAAATTTAGGGGAAAAAAATAATGAACACAAGTCTTTTCCCAGATCTAACAAGTTTATTCTTTGGAGCAAGATTTCCTTGTAATCTTTTTACTAAATGTCACCAATCGCCAACATTTTAGAGCTATGGCTTTGCAATGTTATGTGATAAAACCAGATTTTCACTGGTAAGATGGCATTTGAACTGGATCTTAGTGATTAAATAAGAATTTTAAGAACAAATAGAAGTGATAGAAAGAGAGAGTAGTCCCTGGAAAAGAAACAACCCTGGCAAATTACCAACTAAAGCAAATAGTACATTGAAGTGAGAAGGACACATGGAAGAGTCTTTGGTTGCTCTCATGGTGGCACAAGTGAAAGATGTTCCGTGGTGAACAGTGAGAGTTAGGTAGGTTAAAGAAATTCAAGAAAACTCTGGTCAAAGCATCTATCTGACTTAGAAATGATGTAGATGTGGGTAGAGAGAGAAAATAAACAACAAATGAGCATGACATCAAGTTTCAAGCATGAGAAGCTTCCCACTGATACCTTTAACTGAAGTGACAAAAATACAAGGAGAGCATATTTGGATATATTGGGCTGTGGTTTTCTGAGATTGCCCACAATCTTCAATAATTCACATTTTTCTGTAACATTTTCCTCTTGAGGCAAGCTAGATCCAGCAATTTGCTCCTGACCAACAATCTATAGCAAAAGTGATATGATGCCACTTCCAGAATTAGGTGTCTTAGTCTATTCAGGATATTACAAAACTCCAGAGATTGTGTGGTTTATAAACATTTATTTCTCTCAAGACTAGAAGCTGGGAAATCTAAGATCAAGATAACAATAGATTCAGTGTCTGGTGAGGATCAGCTTCCTCATGAATTGTGGGATCTGTGCTTTTCTAAGGTGGAAAGGGTGAGAGTCTTTCTCCTGCTCTTTATCCCACTTTTTTTATGAGGATGCTGATCTTATTCAGAAGGTATAACCCCATAACCTATTCACTTCCCAAAGGCCTCACCTCCTAATAACCTGGGAGGAGGTAAATATTTCTCCATGTGAATTTTGGATGAACACAAACATTCAGTCCACAACATTAGATCAGAAATTTTTTGATTTCTATCTTGCTAACAGAATCCCTCCATTACTGGCTCTGACAAAGCAAGCTGCCATCTTGGCAAAGCCCATATATCCCAAACTAAGGGCAGACTGCAGCCCACAGCCAGCATGGAATTGAGGCTTTCTTCCTAAAAACACTTAAAAGAATTAAATCCTATCTAGAATTACGTATGTTGGTTTTGAGGTGGTCCCTTCCCAAACCTAACCTTCAAGTGAGACCCTAACCCTGACCAAAACATTGATTCTAGTCTTACAAAAGACCACAACGCACAGGACTCAAACTGTTCAGATCTCTGACCAACAAAAACAGATAATGGATGGATGTTACCTTAAATCCTTTTAAATTCAAGGCTAATTTGTTCCACAACAATGGATAGCATATGAAATGATAGTTTAAAAAATGACTTCTCCCTAAAAGATTAAGAACTGGAATTTGTGAATATTTCCTTATACTGGGGAAAAAAAGGAAGTAGGAGCTTGAGATGAGGAAAGATTTCCTAGATGATCCAAATAGTCCGTAAATGAAACCTCACATATTTTTATAAGTGGGAGGCAGAGGCAGATGTTACACAAAACAAAATATAATAACACAATATGACCATGAAAACAGAGATTGGAATGGGATAGACATAATCAAGGATGGAGAAGGCCACCAGAAACTGGAAGAGGAAAGGAACGGATAATCTTCTAGAGCCACCAGAGGGAATATAACCCTAACCCATCCAATTTTAGGCCTCCAGAAGAATACTCTGTGAGAAAATAAGTTTCTATTATTTTTCAAGGTAAAATAATAGAGTTGCTTTAAATAATTCTAATAACTTATAGCCCTTATACCCCTCTGACTATCCATAGAATCACACGAAATATAATCTACAGGATGCATTATCCAGACTCCTTCCCAGACTATGAATCATGTTACAAATTTTTGAAAGCTCAAGAAATAATTCTAAAAGAACAATAGGATTTTGCTTAACCAATAAGCATATTTGAGGAGGCATAAAGGGTAAGATGCTTTCTGATGTTTGGGCCTCTTTTGATGAAGATGTCATAGATATTTGAATGGTGCTCTTATGAGCAGTTCACTCTAAAAAGTTTACACCCTAAAATTTTATTTTTATTTATAAAAATGTGGTATAACTTTAACAGTATATAAGTAGATAAGTTATTAATCTATTAAGGTTTATACTATACATGATTTAGATTTTCCTTTTGATTTCTTTTACTACAGAGCCATTTAGCAGATAATCAAAAATGTATCGTTACATCTAAAATTCATTGATATTTTTCATTGCTAAAACTGGAGATATTGAGTGGGAAGTCAGACATTCACTCGTACCTTCAATTTAGATTCTTTTTGGTGGGCACTTATATTCTTCTAAACAATAATTTAATAATATTAATTGGATCATGTTTTATTGGATCATGTTTAATATTATTGGATCATGTTTTGATTAACTTATAGAGGAATAAACAATTCCAGGAAAGTCATCTTCCAAATATATATGGGGATCTCCAAGAATCCATGAAAAGGAACTAGGAAAGAAAGAATCACCCATTTGACCCAGACAGCACACAGACTGGCACTCAGCTAATGATGGTACAATTTCAAGTGAGAACTCTCACAACCTCCACTTCCTTTCTTCTTGCTTCTTCTCTTTATTCTTGAGTGATAAAAACAAAACAAAACAAAAAAAAACATCAGCTTGGAAATGGAGGGAGCCAGCAAGTGATGAGAAGAGAGTGGTGTGGTAGTTTAGGACTTGGTAGAAGCAAAAAAGGAAACCAGGTATGGCTCCTTGCTTACTGCACGCTTCCATGTCTGAGGCTGGCTCAAGCTGAGGATAGAGAACAAATTTTGACTGTAAATCAAGTTCATTATTTTTATTAATGTAGTACCAGATTTCTCATTTACAAAATTGAGACCATATTCAGATCTCAAGTTAATGGATGATCCATTATATGACAGAAAAGTCATTTTGTCTGCCACTTTCATCTTCCCAGAGACCAAAGCAATACAAGAAAACTTCAGTTATATAATTTTCACTATAAACAGTAAAGGTCTAAACCTCATAAATGGAAAATTTCCCTAGGATTACTCTCTTAAAAAATTCTTATTATGTATAAGATCTACAGAAATGATGGCAAGTAGAAACCAAATAAAAACAAAGATGCTTATGGTAAACCAAGGGTTTAGCAAATCTAAGGCATCAAGACTTGCATTATCCATATTAATTTGTATATGAAAAATGAAAAGATTGACAAATATTGAAAAATGCATTATTTGCCTGTGCACCCTATAACACCCGATAACAAAGACCGTATGGTCTTGGTGGCTCAAAATAATAGAAACTTATTTTCTCATAGAGGATTCTTCTGGAGGCCTAAAGTTTCACTGATCTAAAATTGGATATGTTAGGGTTGCATTCCCTCTGGTGGCTCTAGAAGATTACCCATTCCTTTCTTCTTCCAGGTTCTGGTGGCCCTCCCCATCCTTGATTATGGCTGTACCACTCCAATCTCTGTCTCCACAGTCACATTGCTTTATTCTATTTTGCTTTGTGTAAGATCTTCCTCTGTCTCCCACTTATAAAAATATGTGTGATTTCATTTGGGAACGAGTTGGATAATCTAGGAAATCTCATCCAATCTCAAGCTTCTATTTTCTTTTCTTTTTTTTCCCAGTATAAGGTAATATTCACAAATTTCAGTTGGTATTTTTTAGGGAGAAGTCATTTTTCACCCTACCACAGCAAATGAACTCTTATTAGTCAGCTTTTTTGTCACTGTTACCAAAATACCTAACAAGAATAACTGAAAGAAGAAAAAGTTTATTTTGGTTTCAGAGGTTTAGTTCAGAGCTGGATGACTCATTGATCTGGGCCTGAGATGAGGCAAAACATCTAGAAAAGGCTTGGTGAAAGAAAGCTGCTCAGCTCATGACAACTGGGAAGCAGAGACAGAAAAAGGAGTTGGGATCAAGATACATAATCCACAAGGGTATGTCCTCAGGGACCTACTTCCTTCAGCCATGCCCCCACCTACCTATAGTTATGATCCAGAAGTACTATAAATTATAAACCCATTAAATGGATTAATAATACACGGATCAGGTCATAGCGCTCATAATCTAATCATTTTACTTTCAAACATCTCTGCATTGTCTATCACATGAGCTTATGGGGGAACATCTCATATCTAAACCATAACATGAACATTATTATATATATTAATAGTATGCAGAATAAGACTTTTTTCTCTCCTGTTAGGATATAAATTAGCATTCTAAATCCAGAAATCTTGGTAAATTTCAATAACACACTTTAATTAATGTAATAAATTCTCACATTGTAGTCATAAGTAGGATTTTTATTTCTCAATAGTAAGGAATAGAATAGATTTCTGAAAGCCAACAGGTGCTGGTGAATAGTCTCTGTAAAGATCTGTCCAGAGTATTGTAAAATTCCATCACTCACAAATGCTTCTACTTGGAGTTCTACATAAGGAAAGTAAATTTATTGTTGTCCCTTTAGGGTAGTAAAATCTAAAATAGCTCAATATGGGACCTTAGCTCATAGGCAGGATCTCAGTTCATCTCAGTCCTTAATTTTTTGATAAGAAAATTGAGGCTAAATGACTCCTCTCAGGTCTCACTACTCAGACATGCAGAAGGAACTAGAATTAACACATCTCCACTCTTGGTCCATGCTCTTTCCTTTGACCTATACAACTTTATTTGTTCATTTGCTGAAATAAAAGCTAGTTTTAGTCACTCTCCTGTCCAGGGATCTTCTGATTTAGAATTCAAAGGCATTAACTAGAATTTAAGTCTTTATTTCTAAATATTCTTCCTGGACCCTAACATACAAAAGTCTGATCTGTAGAGGAGGAAACTCAATGAGAATAGTGGCTAATTCTCAACTATGAGGTTAATTCAAAGGAGTTCATCAGTAAAGATTTAATGTGAACAAAAGGGACAAAGCCTGCAAATGTATTCAGTTGAGATATATCTGCTAGACGCAATGAGCAGACTTAATTTATAACAGCTGGGGAGGTTTCCATCTACAAATTAAATTAAAGAAGCAGAAATTTGCTCTCTCCCACTGAATAACTTGGTTTGTGGTTCTCTAAAAACTCACTATTTATCTACTCTTTTCTCATGGAGAGAGACTTGATAAAAGAGCACAGTGTCGCTGATATCCTTTGTCAATCATTTACTTTCAAGTTTTCCAGGAAAACTTAGAGGGGAGACAGCTGATTACAATGTACCCTTTATCTCCAACCAATACCAGGATGCCATTTGACAAATCCAACTTAAAAAACTCGAATGGGTAGGTGATTTCAAATGATTTAGTTCTTTTAGCTGCTCATAACATAAAATACAGAAGACATTACAACATGGTCCAAGCTCTTTCTCAGAGTATTATATGTCATGTTTAGACAGTTGGAACTCCCTGCTATTATTTATTCATGCCAACATAAATTATTCTCTTCAAATGAACTCAAGTCACGTAAACTCTGGCTTCCAGGAACCAGAGCATGCTTTTTTTTGGAGGCCGTGAATTCCATCTCATTCCTTGGAAATTGAAAAATTAAGTAGCAAACAGCCCAGTGTCTACAATCAATACCTACTTCAGTAACTCCTTGAGATTGTTTGACACCAGCGTGAGTTTCAGTCTTGGGAGTATTAAGGTTGTGAAATCTTGTTTTACTATCAACTCCAAAACCAAGATGAGCTACAGTAGGTAGTTGCCTTTATTATGGGGGTTTGAAAGGGAATGGTTTGTTTTATTTATTTTAAAGCCAGTTCAAGGATGATGAATGGTGTCAGTTTGACAGCACCAAAGACTGAAATTCTTCATCCTTCCCAGGTTTAGCAGGGCAATGACTGCAATTTCTTTTACAGTCTACTGTGTGAAATGCCTTAACTCTTACCTGAATAAGCTGATTCTAAAAATGTAGTATCAGGATCATGATCTATTCTGACAATTCCCTTTCTCCTGATAGCCCTGATAAGTGTGAGGGTAAATGTAATAAAAGAGATTTTATTTATTTATTTTTTTACTTTTTAAGAGAATTTTTTTTTCTTTTCATTTGGAACTGAACAAAGCTTTTTGATTGGATTTATTCAGGTCAGGTCACTTATTGAAGGATAAAGCTGGTTTGGATTTGGCCCCAACAATGACAGTTCTATGGGCCTAATCTCAGATAGGGTTTAGATTGATTGACCTGAATTTTGCCAGATTGAAGGAAAACGTTTGGGAAAGTTTATACTTACATTGTCTACCTTTCCACTTGAACAGAAACTTAATCTTCTCTTTGGTTAGCACCAATAATCTTGGTGATATAGAAATAAATATTTCTTTGTCACTAAGGAACAATTATGGAATAAAATGAGAAAATGTTGTGTTCAGCTAGAAATTGCCATCCAGATAATAATGACTTCTGGTTGCTAATACACAAGCAGCTTTCAAGTGAGAATCACTTTCACTGAACTAACCTATTTTCCAATTAATCCCTTCTTGTAAGTGACCAATTTATAACTTTTAAATGTTTTCATTGAAAGGATTATAGGAACTCAATAAAAGGATGGAAGACATTGTTTCACTTGCTCATGTATCCTTTTCTTCCACTTTTTAAAATATGTGCACTCTTTAAAAGGTTATAAATAAAATTTGAAACTGCTTTTGTATCTATAGTAGTAGGAAAGTTTGAAGAACCATTATAATAAGAAAATTTTGCTGAAGTTATGGTACTAATTGAATTTACAGAGCAACCACAATATGACAATTGTATCACCAGCATTTGCAGAATAATAATGAAAATATAGCTTTTTTCAAGCTGTTTATGGTCTAATTGGAAATGCAGTAATAATACATGAGGGTAAAACATGTAGCAATATGAAACAAAACTTGAGTATTACTACCAAATATTGAATGTTCTTATGAAAATTAGTCTTCTTACTTTAGAGGGAGTCTTTTCATGTATATATATATATATATATAAACTACACACTAAGGTGGCATGAACTCTAAATACTGATGAAATTCAGATAAAGAAGAAATTCTGAAGTATATGAATTGTGAATTATATTTCAGAATAAAGAACAGTATGTTTTAAAACTAAAGTTGGAGTGCATTTCCTGTGAAAAAATATTGTCAAACACTTGGTGTGACCATGTTTTATCTTTGGTAGATGAGACTTTCTCCTTTTTCCTAGGAGATGAAACATACTTCAAAGGTATCTTAATGAATATTACTTCTTTCCCTTCATACAAACTTTTAGGAGGTGAAAAAATGAATGGTGGTTTTGATAATTTCATCCCACGTGAAAAAATAAAGCAAATCATAGCAAACTAAGTTGCTTATTGGGAGGGAATTGAATTTTTAGGTGAAGATTTACTGCCTACAGCCTGATGGGAGATTTTTAAAAATCTCTTTCTTGAGTTAAAATAATAGAAGCAGAATAAGAAGTTATATGGAAATCATATTATATATCACTTCCCATTTTACAATTGTAAAATTCACACACACACACACACACACACACACACACACACACATCTACATCTATATCTATATATTATCCAAGATAGGAGAAAGAATAGTTGGTTCTAGTATTGATTATCACTTTCTAGCTTTGTGGCCTTGAACTTCCTTTTTCAATTCCTTTTGAAATTTGGTTTTCTTTTCTGTTATGTGAAAATAATAATAATTATAGAAGTATTACAATTTTTTTTAAATATAGTGCAAGGCACAAATTGTATTTCAAGTGATACTTCCCTACACAGACTAGAGTGGGCATTCACACTATTTAACAGAAGTCAAAACCCAAAATAAGTCAGGTAATTTGCCATAGGCTTCACAGACAGAAGGGCTAGATGCAATAGTAGTGTCCAGATCCATTATTCTGTGATTTTTCTTCTCTATTATATAGCTTCAAATATACTTTACATATGATCATATTGATAGGAGAGTCCCTATGTGAATTTACAAATACATCTTATTATAATTAACATAGGCTACACTATTTATGTATTTAAGTGATATATGTATAATTGATTTAATTTCATACTCTTTAAACTGTGTATCCATGGTTATGTAGCTGTGTGCTGTTGTTACTCAAAATCACGGACTAAACATGGAGTATTTTATAGATGAAGAATGGAAATATTTTATATTAAAATAAGCAACTAAATATAATGAAGTTGACCTTTTATGTCTCAATATTTTCTTTAAAAAAAGATGTTCTTGCAGAAGATTTTTTAGATCATCCTCCAGTTTACTGGTCATGTTTTTCAACTATGCTTGATACTTTATGAGGAAGGTTTTATAAGCAATGAAACACCATGTTACAGGTAAAGGCATTTTTCTTCACAAGAAATTCACATTTCTTAGACTATAAGAGAGAGGTTTGCTTGGTCTCCAATCCGCTGTTTGTAATGTAATTTCTATATATAGTCTTGTATCTACCCTTTCCCATATCTCCTTTTCTCCATTCTGAGGGAAGGAAACCTAAGTAGAGAAAGTAAAGGACTTTAACATACACATAGTTGTTTTGATATTCTATGGTTTCACCTGAGGTAAAATTAAGTCCTTAATCATATTAGCTGCTGTTATATCAGTGACATGTGTACTGCATAGGAAACTTCAAACTCAATCCTCTTTGTGACGCTGGGGCTGGAAGTCTATGAACCACATTTGGACTTTGCCCAATAGGGGGCACTAGCAGGAACCAGAGGAAGAATACAGACTTGCTGCTCCCCGTCAGCTTCCTATTCTAGACCCAGGGGCCCCAGCAAGGCAGACACTTTCTTCTCCCCAGAGACACTTGTTCAGTGATCACAGTTAATTCCATTCTGCAGGTTTGCCCAATCAGTTATCAATGCAGGTATTATTTCTTCTAAAATCATTTACTTGGTATATTGTTTATAATCACAAACAACACCATTGTTTTTGAGCTCTAAATTATATTCTACTTACTCCATCCTAAAACTCTCATAATAATAATAATAATAATAATAATAATAATAATAATAACAACAACATATCATTAGAACATGGAATCTCAAGAGCAATTATACCATGTGTTAGTTCTTTTCCAAGAATTCTAAATGGGTTGGGAATCTTTTGTGATTACTGGAAAGAGAATATTCAAATAATTGAAATAAAATTTGTCTCAACACTGTAAGCCATAAAACTGAGGTATTACTTCAAACCCTGCATAAATATGTCTGTATAAATGTTATTGAGTGAAATAATTAATTCAGACTTGCAATTAAAAAAAAACAGATTCTCTGGAGAGTTTCTATTGGGGTTAGAAATTTTCTTCCACAGATGCAGCATAAAATATACCAGAACCTAAACCTCTGAGCTCTCACATCTGTTTTTCCTACTTTAAACATCAAAGTCTTCATTTTTTTCTTCCTGTTGTCTGTATAATGCTACAAGGAGCTTTGCGTGTCATTGACTAGGGTTGATTAAGAGAGTAATGATCGTAGCAACTTTTCTCCAACTAGTGGAACAAAATACTTTTCAGCTTGCTCCCATTTCATGAGATAAGAATACCCACAATATAAGTTTTTAAATACTTCAAAAGTTTTATTTTTATTTTGAAGACTTTTTAATGTTCCAGAAAACCAGAAATAATAGTATGATAAATTCCAATGTGCCCATCTTGGTGGTAAATTGCATGTCAATTTTTTTATCCAGATATGTGGTCACACTGGATACTGGATACTTCTAAAACGATGTTTAAGGATGAGTTCAGCATCAAATAAAATGGACTTTAGTAAATCAGGTCATCCTCCACAATGGGAGGGGGGCTTCTCCAATCAGTTGAAGGCCTGAATAAAACAAAATTTTGAGTAAGAAGGGATTCTGTCAGCACACAGCCTTCAGATTTTTCAGATGTCAACTGTAACATTGGCTTTTTCCTGGTATACCCTGTATATTTTGGATTTGTCAGCTTCCATAATCACGTGAGTCAATTAAATTAAATCTTTCACTCATATCCATTCACACACACACACACACACACACACACACACTCCCCCATAGTTACAATTAATAGCAGGCAATGCTATGTTATTAAATTGAGGGCAAATATTAACATCAGTATCACTGAGTCATTATCCATAATCTATACAAAGAAAACACCATTGTTGCCCTTAATAAACTTAATAGTTCTTTGTGTCATTTTATACTTATTCCATCCTAAAATTCTCCCAATAATCCAAAAAAAAAATCATTAGAACAAGAAGCCAAGAATCACAATTTAAGGTGTAGGACACAGTGCTTTACAGGTGATATGTGTATCTCAGACTGCATCACAAGAAAAGCATGTAATGGCTGCTTGCTACACTTTTAGTCATGCCAGAACTGAATTCTGTTAAGAGGATGACAGCCAGATCCTTCCTTTGTGAGGGGCTATATGTTTTCCTCTTATTTGACCAGCATCTTTGTGATGATATTGTTTAAATTTTTTTATTATTACAATGTAGTTGTATATAATGGTGGTGTTCATTTTGACATACTCATAAATGCATACAACATAGTTTGCTCCATTTCAATCCCTGGTATTTCTTCCTTCCCTCTTTGTGATATTTTGGCATCCTATGTATATCACAGCAATCTTCCATCTAATTATTTTATCATTCATTGATGATTATTATGTAAATCAAATTTTCTTATTAGAAGTTGAAAAAAAAAGTTAACAGAATATCCAATGATAATTTATTGTAGGATTATAAAAGCGCCTGTTCTATTTCCCATTCTGGTGTGTTGAACTCTAAACATACCAGCATGGAATTTTGAGTTGTCAAAGATAGAGAATTAATTACTCTGGAGTAGAAGAGAAAGCACTTTAAGGTTTGGCTTGTGTAGAATAAGGAAAGTCTGGAAGATTATTAATAGGATTACAATGTTCAGAAGTCTCAATCCTCATATCAGTTTTTAAAAAATTACTTGAGATATATGAAATTTTCTGATAAAATGAAGAACAAATAATGGATTAATTTTGCTTGCCAATGCGAACCAAAGAGCTGATAGTTTTATTTTGAAAAAAAAAATCAAATGTTACTGCTGTTTTAACTTATTGCATATTTACTGTGCATTTCTGTAGGGTATTCGAAAGTCTTAACCTTTTTTCCCCTCCAGTTTGTCTCTCAAATGCATTTAGAATCAAAATAAGCCTTACCTCTTTGATATTAGATTTTATCTTTTTTCCTACTGATCTTTTGCATATGTAAAGTTGGTTTCAAAAGACTAAGTTGATGAAGAAGGAACACCCACTGAGCATGAATGAAAAAGATACTGTACTTAAAGGATGTAAATAACTTAGAAATTAACATTCTGATAGGAAGGGAAGATGCTGAGGCAATATTGGAAAAAAGCCAGTTCTAAGTCCTTGGTCTGCATGAGTAGATTGTGGAGGTTTGACTAAGATCCCAGTAGACTTTTGAACTCAGAATACTTATTCAAACTCATCATGAACTCTTCGAGCTTGACTCATTGCTAATATTTTTCCATTTTTGTGTGAGATTTCCCACTGACACTAACCAACACCACCTCAATGTGGATAAGCAGAAAAGGAAGTTCAAGATTACTAAGCTCTTGTAAAATGACTTATTTATTATTGTTACTTAATTCTTCAGACATGCTTTGTGGAGTTTTCATTACTATTATTATTAGATTTTTTAAGTTTTATTTTTCATCTCAGGGCCCTAAGCTTCCTGGAAAATTCCTGAACAACAAGGACAGCTGTTAAAAGAATGAGCTCACTAATTAGTTACATATTGGGAAAATAAATAGTGTAAAAAGTAACTTACCTTATTGTTTATTTCTTAAGGAATGGTGTGGAAAATGTCTACTCATGACTTAATTGCAATAAAATAAACAAGATTCAATTTGTGTGCTTTGGTTGACAAATTTTTGAAGAGAACTGTTCCAAATTAAAATAAGAACCTGTCTTCTTTGTAAGCTTGGTTGTTATCTATTTATCTATTTATTTTATCTTTTCAGCCTGAGAAAAGTTCAGTGGTGAATAAATTATTCATTCTCTTAAATCCAGGTGGCATAGAGCTTAAAGTTCTCCAGCATTAATCTGCCTGCCATTCTATTATAAGAAGCAATATACAACATATGCAGTCTCCACTGAGTAATGATAGATTTCTGTAGTTCTAAATAAGTATCTTATATACTAATATTATGTTGTTATGTTTTAATAACGAAGTTTATTCTTTTCACCTGTTCTAAAAATGTCAGGTTACTTTCTTTTTAAAATGTGTTCAATTTTTTCTTTTGTTTTAATTTTTTTTCTTTTCCTCACCAAGAACTTACTTGACTAAATTAAATAATTGCATTTTACATGCAAAAATAAGAATGTATTTAAAAAAAAAAAAAAACCAGTGCCGGCTAAACTTCAACATCCCCATAAAACTGTGTTATATCTCATTTTATGTTTCCACTTCTTACTTAAAAGATTCAGCATTCTAAATTTTAAGCCTATCAAAATTATTATGTAGTTCAATACAGCTTGGCTTCTTATTTTTGCTTGAAGCCAGTTGAAGTGAAGACAAACTCAGAGGCAGTTCCTGTGGGGACACAAGAGGCCAATTTATACTTTGCTATAACCACAAGCTAACTGGCCTCCAACCTGGGAAGTCCTCAAGAACAGGCAGCCATTTAGAAATGCCTTTCTGTTATGTCACCTCAGAGAAAACAGAGGAAGAAAGTAATACAGAGGGAAACAGTAGGAAAAGGGAGTGGGTGGGAAGAAGGAAGACTTAACAATGACTTTCTGATTTTCTTTGTAAATAACAAAGTTCCAGAATAAGGGATCACTGCAACATGAGGTACAGCTATGCAAAACTGAAGAGTTTTCAGAGATGATTAATTAAAATGATCAATGCTCAAAAGTAAATAAAATATAAAACATTATTTTATTACATTTATTATTTTATTAAATATATGATTAATTGCTTTGTTTGCACCAATGTATAATATTTAGCTACAGAATCATTTAGGTGCTTGAGTTTGCTTTCAAACTATTCTCCAAGCCAGGTGTGGTGGTGTACACCTATAATCCCAGCACTTTGGGGGCCTGAGACAGGAGAATCTCAAGTTCAAAGCCAGTCTCAACAAGGACAAGGCGCTAAGCAACTCAGTGAGACCGTATCTCTACATTAAACACAAAATAGGGCTGGGGATGTGGCTCAGTGGTCAAGTACCCCTGAGTTCAATCCCTGGTACCAAATATACATATATATATATTTTCCAAAGCAGAGTTCATTATGTTTATCTGTTTCCCCCTAGTTTATTACAATCAGCCACCTTCAAGGTTAAAAGTAAGTCTAATAGCTATCTGCTAAAAATTCTTGTCTTTCTTTGTAAGTGTATTAGATTAAATATAAATGGTATTCAATAAATCTGCAAATTGCTGAGCCATGCATAAACTCCTGTTGGCTTCTGCCCTTGTCTTTTTGGTGATTCTGCAGGAAAAGAAAAACATTTATGATTGATTACTTGTCATGGTACAATTGCACGAGAAGATGTGATTAGTGGTAAAGCAAAGAGAAGCTACTAATTTATAATCCTGAGAGCTTGTTAACATATATATATATATATTTGGTACCAGGGATTGAACTCAGGGGTACTCGACCACTGAGCCATGTCCCCAGTTCTATTTTGTGTTTGATGTAGAGACACGGTCTCACTGAGTTGCTTAGCACCTCGCCATTGCTGAGGTTGTCTTTGAACTCGCGATACTCCTGTCTCAGCCTCCCAAAGTGCTGAGATTACAGGTGTGCGCCACCTTGCCCGGCTGTTAACCATATTTAATATGGCCAATTGTATTTTTAAAACCAAATAAAAAAAATGGTCACAGCAATGTTTCTCATTCACAGCAATATTTTGAGATCCTTGCTATCATTCCATCAAAAGGGAACTGGGCAGGACTTGATGAAAGAACCATAAGGAAAGTGATGCTGTATGACTTAGGGAGCTAGGTCATAGCTGGCAATAGGACTTCTGCTTGACCTTTTCTCTCTTTAAAAACTAGTCACTCCAGGGAACTCCAGGTGTTTAGCTGACCATTCTGCTGAAATCCTACATGTCTGTCAACATCAGCTTTCAGCCCTATGAATAAATGACAATCCCTCAACATCTGGCTGCCCCTGCTGACATTAAGTGGAGCAGAGACAAGCCAAAATGGCCAAGCCATGCTCAAATTGAAAATTCCTGATCTAATCAATGTTTTTGTTTTTAAGTAACAGAATATTGAGTTTGTTATTGTTATAGACTGGATTGTGTCTTCCCGCCCCTTACGGTATTCATATGCTGAAATCCTAAACTCCAATATGGCTGTTATTTGGGTATATGGAGAGAGGGCTCCTAAGGAGGTAGTTAAGGTAAACTCGGTTCATAAGGACAGTGCCCTAATCCAGCAGGAATGGTGTCCTTATAAGAAGAATAGACACGAGAGTGGGTTGTGCTCTCATCTCTCTACATGTACAGGGAAGAAAGAAAGATCATGTGAGGACACAGTGAGCAGGCAGCCATCTGCAGGCATCTGTCATCTCAGAGAATATCTACTTCATTATGAACAGAATGTTGTTAGAAATATGAACATTAAAGGTCCTTCTATGGATATGAGGTCTCCAACATGTTATTGAAAACCTGAAAAAAGGCAATCCATGTTATAAAGTGGCAAAAATGCTTGTCTGGGTTGTGTTCTAATGTTCTGTGGGATGTAGAACATCTAAGTGATGATGTGAGATTTTTAGTGGGGAAAATTTCTAAGCAAAATACTGGTCTCACCTCAGGATTCATAAGAAAAGCAAGAGAAAAGATAAGTTGAAGGATTTTTTATACAAAAAGCAACTAGAATTTTAAGATTAAAAAATTTCTCAATATATTGTTTTTAGTCAGCTTTACATCATTATGACCCCCAAACAGGCAAGAACAATGTAGAGGAGGAAAAGTTTATTTTCACTCTCGGTTCAGTCCATGGTTGGCCTACTCTCCATGAGTCCATGATTGGCCTACTCTGGGAATGAAGTGAAGAAGAACATCTTGGCAGAAGGGCACGGCAGAGAAAAGCAGCTCAGAACATGACACACCAGGGGGCAGAGAGAGAGGTCAGCTCACCAGGGACAAAATAAAACCCAAAGTCAACATCCCCAGTAAACAACTTCCTTCTGTCACACCCTACCTGCTCATAGTTATTGCCCAGTTAATCCATCAGTGGATTAATCCACTGATTAGGTTAAACCTCTAATATTCTAATCATTTACCTCTCAAAATTCTTGTGTTGTCTCACACGTAAGCTTTGGGGGGCACCTCATAACTAAACAATGATAATATCCATATTTTAAAAACTAGAAAGTGTGATCTGGACCTAAGGTGTGCTAGAAAACTCACTCTATAAAAAGATCACCTATGGGTTTAACAAGTCAATACAACTGAGGCCTCAATACAAGAAGGGATTATACCAGGAGCATCACTGCCATTTGGAACTAAAAATGACAGGAAAAGTATGGAATAAAAGAAAGCTGTGGGCTTCTGGAATTATTAGGGTATTCTATGGGTCAGGACAAGAGAACCATCCAACTTTAAATATTTTACCTTTAAGAAAAGGGATGAATAATCCTTAAGACCATCCGGACTGCCATTCTTACCACAGGCCCAAAGAGTCTTCCTGAGTACCAGAAGGTAGGGTCAGGAGGCCACTGCTCAGTAGTACCTCAGGGGCCAGGCAGCTGTCCACGTCTGTCTAGGTGACACTGCCACCCAGTGGCAGCTTTACTGGTTCTCCAGCTTGACAATGGCATGTCATAGGATATCTTGGCCTTCATAATTGCATTCTTATAATAATTCTCTTCATATGTATATATGTTGGTTCTGTTTTGCTGGAGAATGATTATTAATATATATCCTATCCCAACAGCCCTTGGAGTCTTAACCAGTTCTAGTATAACTTCCAAGTCCAAAGCCTAAACTAAATGCATTTTAAATCAGGTATCAGTGAAATTCAAGATAAGAGTCATTCAGATGCAAAATTCCTTTCAAGCTCTAAACTTGGGAAATCAGCCCTATTATGTACTTCTAAAATATAATGATGGGACAGACATAAGATAGACATTTCCATTAGGAAAAGGACAAATAAGAAAAAAGAAGGGGTAATGAGTCCCAAGTGAGTTCAAAGTTAGTAAAAGGAAGCTCAAAAATAACCCTTTTTGTCAAGTATATTGCTTTAGATGAGTGGAACATATTTAGGTCAAGAGAAGATGAAATACTTGCCCATTTCACTGCTAATTAGTTTGCCAAACTGGGAGTAGAACCCATGTCTAATGACTTACAAGAATAATAAAGTAAATTAGAATAGTAAATTGCATCACAATTAGAAAAACATTCTCAAACAAACATCATTTTACATAGTAGACTTTCTGCACACCAAATTGGTTTCTTCTGTTCATTCTAAGTAAACTGTATGATTGTGTGTAGGAAATAATGGGTATTTCATTACCTGGCTGCATTTACAGGACTGGAGCTGCTCATTTTTTAAAGATAAATGTCATTCTTACAACTTAAGGAGGTGATTTTTTTTATATGACAATCAGTAACATCCAAATGTATTGACCCTGACAAATGAGAACAGCGAGATTGAACTTCACATGTTCTGTAACTGAAATGTTTGTTAGTTTGTAAACTATTTTCTCTGTTCATTTGGCCTAAGCTGAAATTCACTCGTTTTATAAAATTTCTGGTTTTGCACAGTTGTATTGTACCCTGAAATACTTATCAGAGGGTATGAAATGATCTTTGAAGTATATTCTAGTTTACCACAATGGCTGAAAATATAAAACTGAAACACTTTAATTCATGAATTGTTGACTATTATGTTTTCTTCTTTTCTTTTAAATCTCTATTATATAAAAAGTTGATGGCAATATCTTGACAGAAAAGAAATACTTGAGAAAAAATAATTAAAATTATAATCAGTGTTAAAATTGTATTCAGTAGGGAACAGAGTATAAGGAAAGTACATGCTGTTTTGAATAACAGGTGGAATTTGATGACACACAAACCTATTATTTTAACATTTGGAGAGAACTACCAAAGAAAATTGTGCTGAAAACAGAAAAAATGGTGCATTATTAAATAGCATAATATTAAATTGTTTCACACAACATTTGCTTATATCTGTAAGGAGCAATAAATTGTGTCAACCTGTCTCCCAAAATTAGATTGATCTGCAAATAAATTCAGGTTTTTGTTCATAGACATAAGATGTGAATATAAAGAAGGCTCTCTCTGTTTATATTGTTTCTCTATATTTACTTATTTCTTTATATTAAAATTGTGATTTTTAAAAAAATTTTGAGGGTATTTATTATATGCACAAGTATATATGTGGTACTTCAAATTTCAAGAAACAACTAATAGTGTCAAGTTATATAAAAGTAATAAAGAGTTAGCTGATTCAGTTGCTAGGTGGAGGAAATATTAAGGAAAATTTTAATGGAAATGAAAACACTGTGTAACGGTAAATTCACATATATTAGCTAAAATCGTGATTTTTAAAGTTTCTATATTTACGGGATAAACAGAGTAATTTCAGATCTCAGGTATGTCTTATTTTCCTTCCCTCTTTGGGGAACCAGGATAATTCTTCTGGCTTGTCAAGCCTTATATATATGGTTTCATTATCTTTGTTTATTCAGATATTATTCAATTGTCAACTTGATGGCAACTATAAATCACAAGCTATCAAAAAAGCTTTTCATTTTGATACCAAGAAGTTATTATGGTTAACAACTTAACATTCATCAAATTACTCTGAATACTCAAGTGTACATTAGTACAGAGGATTATCTGGTAAGCAAAATTAATAGAACTGAACAGCGGGGTAAAATAAAAATCATCTGCTTTTAGGAATTATGTAATTATATATAATTAATGGAAAGGAATAATAATTAGTGAATACATCGTACTTACACAATAATCAGCTGACACTTTAAAATAATTAACTTTCCTAATGACCATTTTCAACAAAATTCATGTAGTTTGCATGAGTAGCTAGTGACAACTAAAATACTAATAGCTCCTCATTACAGCACTGCCAGAGGGTATGGAAAGACTATGGTGAAATCAAACCTTCATGTTTGTCATTAGTATACTCCTGCTTGTTTTGCTAAGGAATGATAATTCCCCTACAGAAAATTTAGCTTTGGTTGAATTCAATACAAAATAGATATACATGTGTATCATACTATATATATTTATATATGTATTTATATATTTATGTAACTACTATGTTTAAATGCCATTCATTTCAGCAGAAGCAATTCTTAAACAATTTCAGTAACATCTTTGACATTTTCTCCTTCTGAGAGTCACTGATTTGTATATATTTCTTTCCCTCTAGCTCTATTCTAGTCTTTCCATTCCACATATTCCCATCACTATGTGTCTGCCCTCTTCAAGATACCTGGTTTCAGTTTCTAACTCCTATATTTCATCTTATACAAAGTCAGAAATGTCTTTTTTTTTAATTTGGCTTACAAGGTCCAACTGTACTCCAAAAAATATCAATGGCTACCATTACCAGTAAAAGAAAACCCAAACAATTCAGCTTGACATGAAATCTGATCAAGATGACATCTGATCAAAATATTCTGAATTGCCAGCTATTGTAATGATGTTCCAAACTATGCTAAACTTTCTTATGAAAAAGGCTTTGCTATGTCAGAACTTTTTCTAGATAAACAAGTAGTTACTGGCAAGCATCAGAGAGAGAACTGAATCCTGGTCAAGGAAATCATGAACTAAAATAAAACTTCTCCACATTGTTAAGTACACCAGATGCTAAAGGCTCTGCAGTTACTGCCAATGCTTTCTAGGACAGTGAGTACACACTGCAGGAATTTTTCTTCTTTCTTTTATATTTGACTTTTAAATATTTGCCTCAGAATCTTCCCAATTGTGTGTCCCTGGACTTGGCCATCTTAGACTCCCACACACTGGTTTTGGCAGAAAATCAGTTGGGAGTGTTTTGAGGAAAAATAAATTTCTAGAACATAGAAAGAAAAAAAAGATATAGGAGAGACTAGGTTAGCCCACAAAATTGCCTTCAAGTATTTTGGAAACATTACTGTATTAAGGGGAGATAGTCTTGAGAAGAGATGAATCTCCTGAGAAGGTGAAAGGACAAGACAAGGAATTCACCTCCACAGTGTTAGGTCCAGGGGAACCCTAGAGGTCATTTAGTCCAAAAGCCTTATCTTACAAATAAGTACAAAAATATGGAGTGACTGGTCTAATAATAGTCTAAGAAAGGTAGTGAGTGTGACATAACTAAAAAATAGTGTTATCACTAGTTGGTCCATCATGTTTTCACTAATCCATGCTCTAGATCAGGATTTCAAAGGGGAGTTCCTATACCTCAGGATATAAGTAGACCAAACCACTATACCAAGTAGGGAAAATGTTAGCATTTCTAGTCACTTGTAATTTCTATATTTAAAAGAGAAAAAAACAAGATTTTGATATACAAGTTGATACTAGAGTCCTCATTAGGGCTCAAATAACAATAAGCAGAAAAAAACTGGAGATAATCCAATTATCCATCAGTAAGAGAGTAGATAAGCAAATTGTGGTGTATATATAAAATGGAATATTAATCTGCACTTCCATGGAAGGAATTATGGATATAAAAACCCAACATGGATAAATCTCCATAGCACTGTGTTGAGAAAAATAACTTAGATCATATAGTGTTGCATGTGTGTATATACATATGACATTATATGTCATGTGTATATATATGTACAGATATTTAATGTATGTATGTATATATACATAGTGATATCATTTGTTTGAAGTTCAGCTTAAAATTCTATCATATTGGCAATTACAGCAATAGTTACTAAAGGCTGGAAAACAACTGAAAAGAGGCATGAGAGGATTTTGTAGGATAATAAAAATATCCTGTCTTGTTTTAGGTGTTGGTTATATAGGTACCTACATTCATCAAAACTGACTAAATGGTACATTTGAGGTTTATACATTTCACAGTGTAAATTCACCTCAATTTTAAAAGTACTAAAATGCGTGTGAATAAATAACATCATATGGAATTCATTACACTCTTATCTGAAGCTCCTATGTTCTAGCTCTTTTTATATGATATTGAATTTTCATTCATATGTCTATTTCTTCTCCTAAGCTGTAAGCTTACTCAAGGTGAATACTGTGTCTTATTTATTCCTATTTTATTTTGCTTCACCTAGAATAAATATCTATGGCACTAGGTCAAGGCAGGTATTGTTGAGCAAATGAAAGAGGCACTAAACATTTATTTATTAGTTGTTTAATTAGTAAGCTGTTCTCCACAATAACTCCATGAGGGAGTTTCTCATTGCTCCTAAAACAATAGTAAACAAATTTCTCCAGGTCCCTGAAAGCAGGTTAAGTTTTAAAAACAGTCAATTTTGAATCCCAGTTCCAGATGGATGGGTTCCTTTTTGCCTGTGGGGTCTTAAGTAAATCAGTTAACCTCTCTGGACTCATTTTCTCAGCTATGTACATGGAGATAATAAGATTCAACACAAAGTTGTTGAGGATTATAAGTGAAATAGAAAAAACACTATCACACAGTATGGTGCATATAATAAGCTTGCCATAAATGTTAGCTTTATTCCCATATCCTATAAAAATGAGTGTACTTCTCCCATAGTCATCAAAATAACTCAGCCTACTGTTTTTCTCAAACTTTAAATGTGTGCAGATGGCCAGAGAGGTTCAATAATTAAGCTCTTATCCCTGCATAATTTAGAGTTGACTAGCTCTCTCTCTTTCCAGTCCTCTGTTTTTGATTTGGTGTGACTGGGAAGGTGGAAGTGTTAAGCCCCACACATTTTGTGGCTTGTGTGTCAAAACTCTCTTTTAAACCTGTTTGAAACTTTCTCTCAGAGCGTGCTGCAACTCTTTCAGGATGTGACGATTTAATCAGACATTTCCTTGTAGAATTCAGTTTTATGAGACTACTGAAATATCCAAGGAGTGTCTCCCCTTCCACTTACTGTTTTACTGCCTACCTTACCCAAGAATGCAGTGTTATTTGTTTTCTGCTAACTGCCTCATAACACATTCCATTAAAAAAGCAAAAACTGGTGAAAGGGAAGCCAGCAATTTATATTTGCTGTTCCCTATGAATATCTTGTTAAAAAATAAAATAGGCAGTGTTTTTATTTATACCAATAAAACTGAATTCCAAACTGAGAGAAGGTTTCTCTAGACTCAAACCATGAGCTGTCATCTGAAATTCGCAAGTCTGTGACAAGTCCTCCTCATACTTTTGGCACTTTACAGCTAAGCCTAAAGCTCAAAGATACAATGAACCCTGAAAACTTAGCTTTCATAAAATAATACTTATCAACTCTTTCATATATACAATACACACAAATTTAATATGTGTGATTTCAAGGAAAAAAGATGAGCAATTGGAAACATCTCTTAATTAGAAAATAGATTTTAGTATTTTAACATATAATCATTTTCCCCTGAATTTTTTAATTCTCATCAAATTTTCTAATTTAAATAAGAAAACAATTTAATTAAGTTAACTAACTTCAATAAGAAAGATGATCTTTACTTAATGGAAAATGGTATTTTGCCTGGTAATGCTGGGAGAGATCCATGTAACCCCAGATGACTGCCAAGACTGAGGCCCTGTTATGGAAAGAAGCAGAACTGGCTCTCTCCTGTGCAGGATGCTTTTAAATATGTATTGAGTGAAACCAGCTTCAGTCTTTTGGCCACAACTGATGGATGTAATAATTAGTGTGCTGGTCAAGTTAAATACATCAGAGTGGGATAAATTGAAGCCAGCTATCTCTAGAGGACTTCAACTTGAAATTCCACCCAACAAGTCACTCCCTGTTGAAATGTTGCAGTGTAAAAGCCCTGCCACCATGCCAAGCCAGGTGCAAAGGCCCCCTCTTCATCCCGGTTCTTTCAGTCACACAAGAAAGATTTCAGACGTGTAGCTCAAAGTAGTAGGCATGAGTTTATTGAAGGGATAGGAAAAAATAAAAGGGGACACTATTGAGGGAGAGAGTAGGTCTTCTCAGAGAGGCCAGTGCACACCTCCTGCCCTCCACCTTTTTGGGGGTCCCAAGTAAGTTGCCCTAGAATCCAGTCCAGGTTCACCTCTTGACTTTCCACTGACAGTAGGATGATATCAGACTTTCAAGTGCCCACTGTGCATGACAACTCTAGGTCATTTTGGCCCATACTGACCAGTTCTAATTGGAACTGTACTTAGATTTTATCATGAGGTGGGAATTATCCTTATCTCCCTGATTTGTGGGATATGGTCTGTGTAAGTTTCACAAAAGTCTCCCCATTCCCAGGGTAATTTGTGTTCTTTTTATCTTTTTATCAGCTTTTGGGGGCTGCATTTGTCCTGCAGATAAAGGAAACTAATATAATAATATATCCTGTCCACTTAAGCCAGTCAGGGCTGTAAGTAAGTAGCGAAAGGAAGGAAGGAAGGAAGGAAGGAGGGAAGAAGGGAAGGAGGGAAGGAGGGAAGGAGGGTGGCAGAAGCATGTGGGGGTCAGTACAGCAGGCCCAGTTTACAGAATTATTCCCTTAACCTCATGTTCCTACCACTTGTGTCTGCCTATTCCCTATCAGGAAGGTGATAAAACAAATCAAACAAATCCTCTTGTTTTTACAAATAAAAACATTAAATGTGAAGATGGTTCCCATTTCTGATAGATCCTAGATGATACTTGGCAATCATTTTAATTCTCCAGAAGGAATAGTACATCCCACATTTATAGCTTTCTACTTAATATATTTCTGTAAAAACTTAATAAGCTCCCTTTGTCAAAAGTAATTCCTCTGTGCCTCTTTCCTGTAGTATTAAAGACTCTAACTAAAATAACTGTGCCAATGCTGGGGATAATGCACTTATTTTTATGTGGTTAACCTAGTAATATGGCAAAAATAAGATTTATTATTGATGTTACATATCATATTTCTTCCTTGCAGATTTTCTTACCCCTGGGAACATGCTTAAGGAAAATACAATTTGAAGGAATGAAAGAAATTAATTTAGCAAAGCAGTTGACTATGAACATTGTATAATTGAGAGAAGAATACTAATTGCAACTAAATAAACGGCTGAATTTATTGTATTGAACTTCTATTTTCTTTGAGCTATATATAGGTTAAAAGTAGAGTTTTTGTTTTAAAATAAAAGTTGGCAAACAGCAAGTAGAAAATGAAATCTCTTTCCAGTTTAGCAACAAATCAATTCTGCACATTACTGACATTCCACCAACCAAATCAGCAGAAATAAGCAAAATACAAATGCTACCCCCCAAAACATTAAGAAAAACATCAAATTACAGTCAAACTTTTCAACCCATAGAAGGCAGTATAGACTACAATATAGATCATAACAAGATCTAGAGTGGATAACAATATACAGAGAGGTTTTTATTTTAACATGGCTAATCATTATCTCATAATTTTGATTTCTAAATAATGTAGTAGTTTGCATGAATGTCTTATAATTTCCCCAAATATACACTACCCTATCCATAATGCAAATCTAATTTTTTTTAAATATTTTTTTAGTTGTAGATGGACACAATGTCTTTATTTTATTGCTTTGCATGTGGTGCTGAGGATCGAACCCAGGGCCTCACGCTTGTGAGGCAAGCGCTCTACCACTGAGCTACAGCCCCAGCCCTGCAAATCTAATTATATTCAGTCATACAAAGATTTATGACATTTACTTATAATTGGTTTTAGTAATAAGCCGTGTTATCATTCTATTTCTGTTAAGGTCGTGTGTTTTTTGTATTTTGGTTGTCTTTGAAACTAAGCATTTTCTCATTTTTTAATCTTGCCTTTTTGATTTTAGCCTACTTATTTATTTATTTATTTACTTATTTCAGTAATCTGAAGACATGTTTGTGCTACACCACTTCATCTGCTATACTCTACCTTCAACACTACCTGGACTTCAGATGCTTTATGACATCACTTCCTCTTTTCTTACCTGGTGACTTCAAATCAGACTTTTTAGTTGACAGTCACACTTCCTTTCTTGTCTAACTTCCCTCCCTAATTCTAATTCTAATTCTAATTTTCTAATCACTAATAAACTTTTCCTCCTTTTTACTTGTTTGTCCTAACCCAAACCCAGAAAACTTAGGCAGGTTTGTTAGGTTTTGGATGGAAAGAGTTGAACTGGTTTTCCAGTGATTTTTTTTTTTCAAATAACTCAATGAATTAATTAATCTTAGGTAACAGAAAAGAATCAAATTTATTTATTCTGCTGTGTAGCAGAATGCAAGTGTCAAAATCTTGTTTCCAAAAAGAGTATGTATTTAAATAGCTATCAGTTTAATCTGAAGAAAATAATGTAAATTAAAACGATTTAAATTGAAATATTTAAAGGTCTAATATTAGATTATAAATTTAAAAATAAGTTTACAGAAAAATTGGCCTACCTTTTCTCAAAGCAAAACAAATGTAGCTTGGCTGGTGAACATAATTATTCTTCTCCTACCTACCACTTATTAGCACATGGCAATTTAATTCAACCAGACTCATTAAACATTTTGTGGTTTTCTATAAGTGCCAGTCATCTGTGATAAATTTTGTAAGAGAGCAATAATTTCAAAATAGTGTTCTTCCCTGCACAAAAAAAGAGACGAAGAAATGCCTACAACTTGATCCAAGATTCTAAGTATTTTTGTGACCTTGGAAATCTAACCCACACTATCTTTTCAGGAAAAATCAGACATTGAGTTTTAAATATGGATAATAAAAAATGCTCTGACCATTTCTTGTACTTGGTGGTAAAAGAGACAATGATAAGTCTGACTTCAAAGCAGCTAGAGTATAACAGAAGCACCAAGTCGCCCTTGTTTCCCATTTAAATCATATAAGAAAGAGGTTGTCTTTTCAAGTCCTAAGGTCATAATATGTGATAAAATCAAAGTTTGCCCCCAAAAATCAGAGTTCAAAATCCATGGCATTTCATCATTCAAATACAACATTTCAGCATTATCACTTCTTTTTTTTTTTGCTCTAAAATTAAGGTTATGATAGTGGAAAATCCTCAAGGTCAGTTCTCAGTCTGAAGACATCCATGTCTGTGATTGAACTGGTTGATTGTCCTCTCGACTTATGAAACAATCTCTAGATTCATATTCTTAGAATGCATGGAATCTGAGAGGAAGGGAACCACAGAAATCACCTGCAGATGAATTAGTGACAGGAAAGGAATCTTACGATCAAGGGTGAGGGCTCTAATACCAGGCTTTCTGCCTCTCCCAGAAATTTTCTTCTGCTAAACAAATTCAGAGAAAAGCTTCTGTCTGAAAATGGGGAGGAAATGGAAAAATGTAGGTCAGAGGAACAAAGTAGCAAATATATAAGAGGAGCAGTCTATGATCTAATGTACAATCTCAGGACTGTGGTTAATAAAACTGTACTGTTTGGGACTTCTGCTAGATGCATAGGTCTTAGCTGCACATGCCGCATACAGGGGTTGGGGTATATGAAAGGATGGGTATGTTAACTAGCTTCACTGTGGTAACCATTTACTATCTATGTGTAAACAAACATCACCTTGAACTGTTTAAATACAAAATAAGATATTTTCATTATTATTTTTTAAACAGCTTCTGTCAGCTTGATAGTTTCATTTTCCATCTATTTTTAGGTTCCTAGACCATTTTATATATTAATACTACTTTCCATGAAACTTTAGACTCTGTGAAGGTAGAATTTTTCAAAATTTTCTGCTATAATTGCTATTTAAGCATAAGAAAAACTTTAATTGACTACTCTCAGTTTGCATCATCAAAAAAGAAAAAAAAACTAAAGAATGAGAGATGGACAAACGTGGCTCAAGCCTGTAATCCCAGCACTTAGGGAAGCTGAGACAGGAGAATCGCGAGTTCAAAGCCAGCCTCAGCAACAGCGAGGCACTAAGCAACTCAGTGAGACCCTGTCTCTACATAAAACACAAAATAGGGCTGGGGATGTGGCTCAGTGGTTGAGTACCCCTGAGTTCAATCCCCAGTACCAAAAAAATAAATAAAAAATAAAAAACATGAAAGAGATTCCAGAAAAGAATATTTTTGGCCTAAAATCCATATATTCACTTTGTATGTCTGCTTAAATTTTCTCATTTCTATCTGGGAATAAGAAATCAAATGAAGAGGAAAATCATATAACAAAAACCTCTTTGCTAAATTTTAGGGAAGAAATTTACAGTGTCTGGGAATTGATGAGAGGAACATGTGAATAGAATGGTAGTTGGATTCAAAGAGGCTCAGTCAGCCTTTTTGATCATCTCCAGTAATGACTAATATCAGTCACTGCTGGACCTGCAAAGCCTCTGGCCCTGTTGGGTAACCATCTGGGTATTGAACTAAATGACCTCCATGATTCTCAAACACTGCAGTAGATCAATTGCATGTTAGCATTTACACAGCTGGTTATTTGGTTAAATGTGGGCAATTCCCCAAGTTCTCATTTGATTTTGGAATGTATCTGTTCACTTAAAGAACACTGTAATGTGCTGCCTTGGATAGTGTATTTATACCAGGAGAATTAGTTCAGCAACCCTGTTGGTCAAGTTCTAAATGCACACTATCTGATAATGGTTATTTTTAGACAGAGAAGCTATTTGTAAGAGAATAGTCAGTGTTGACTGAATTTCAGTGCAAGTAAAAAGCAGCTCCCTCAGAGAACTGAGTCAGTATATACCAGAGAAATTACTCATAAAGCTAAAATAATAAGTCACATTATGAGACTTGTTACCACCTAAGTGTTAATTTATGGCATTTTAAGTCTATCAGAGAACTTTTCAATCTTCTTATTTTAAAAAGTGTCTATTTTTCAAATGTATATAATTTTTTAAATGTATATTATATGTTTAAAATTCTTATTAGGTGTGGATTTCTTCCTACCATCTAGGGAGGTGGAATAAAAAGCAATCTGTTCTTTCTTTCTTAGAGAGGAAAAGTAATGAGAGTAATGAATCTCTTTGATTCAATAGATTAAATAATTTAATCCAACACATCCCTCCACAGCTGTTCCTAATACTAGCCCTGGAGACTGCTCCTTCCTCCTTGTCCCCAGTTCACAATTTTTTTTTTTTTTTAAGAAAATGGTTACAATGTCTTCATGTGCTTTGGCTTCAGAGCTGTAGCTTGAGAAATATTTGCTGGATAATACATGTATTTAATTATTATTAAGGATGCACAGCCTCCATGATATTTATACCCAATCCCTCTAAGTCTCAATATCTCCCTCTGTAAAAGGAAAAGATTTAAAAACCTAACTCAAAAGAGTCTTTGCAAGAAATAAGAGCTAACACATGTAAAGTACATGTTAGAATACGGTCTGAGAATGTTAGCTTATTATTAAGTGCCCCACTAAAAGATGAAAAGGAACATTAAAATTCTCCAAAGAATTCTGTAGCTTAACCATTAAATAAAGGATGAGAAAAAAGCACAAAAGAGAGCACAAAAGAACACCAAAGTCACAAGGCACTTCACTTCAGTTTGCTTTAATTCATAGCACTGTATCTGCCTGGTGCTCCACCTAAATGTTAAAAGAATGGAAGTCAAGTGAATTCTCTATTTCATCCCTGTTTGCTATACAGAACACTCTGTTCTGAGTACAGGCTACAGAAATATCCCATATCTGAACATAAGGGAAATTGGTTAACCCCATGATATTTTTATTTGTTTGTGTCTTCAGCACCTAAAATAAAAAGCAAGAAAAAAGAAAGAGTGGGAGGTGGTAGTTAAGAGTGGGCTGTGGATAATGAAAAACTTTACAGAGTTGACAGAACTATGCCCAAAATAACTCCCTAAAACAACCTTAAATGGGTAGATATCTGTGTGTTCATGAGACTTCTGTGTTTTTAGGTGCTTCAGAATCCATTCTTTAAAAATAATTGCAATGAACATGTACTTGGTTGTATGAGTTAAGAAAAATTATAAGTCAAAGAGTCTGTCTCCAGAGTCATCTAATTATTTTTGCTTTTCTATTATCCAAGGAAGTTCTGGAAATCAAAGTTTTATTTCTTTTGCAAACAAGTGAAGAAAAAATGGACAGCAGAAAATATGAAATCCACCCCCAAGGGGTTAAGCAAACCCACCCCAAGAGTGTGTAAGCAATGGGAGACAGGGCTAGGTAGCCACTACAGCTGGGGATCATTAATAGCAATCAAGGGCCACTATAAACAAATCAGCAGGAAATACAGAGGGTCTACATGTCTCTGGCTTGGTAGCAGGAGCCATCTGGACAGAAGAAATTCAGCTGAAAACACTCACAGAGAACGTGGTCTTTTCTTTTTTAAACTTCTCTAGCATACTAGGTCACTGAAGTTAACAAACTAAACCTACTTATTCTATCCAGACTAAATTATTAAATTAATACTACAAAATATAAAATCCACAATGGATTATGATTAACCTAATATATGTAAAGGATTTTACAACTGGAGCAAAAAGTGGATAGTTTTAAGAATAGCCAGAGAAAATAAAACAAAGAAAATAGAGAAAAGAGGATATATATATATATATATATATATATATATATATATATATATATATATATATATATATATTCTCCAGGGTTTAAGAAGAAATCAGTGATTGCTTGATAGCATCTAAGTTAGGAGAATGGATGTCCAACATCAAGTGTGTTTGGAAACACTTTGTAGGCTGTACTGGGTAGGAGAGCTGCTAATGAGGACGGAAGTAACAAACAATGTAGAAAAGAAGAAACTGAAAGCCTTTTCCTCCAACAAAAGAAATGGCCAATCTAACTTAAAAGAGAAACAAACAACCAAGTAATGGTTTTATCCAAAACCTTCCACCTGCCTCTCCACCATCTTTGTTCCATATTCTAATATTTGCTACACCCAGATCAGACTCCAAATTTTTTGATGCTATTGGTTTCCTTTCTTTTTTAGCTTGCTGTTTAATTTACTTCTATATGTCTACCTTTGTTTTTATCTAGAGGATAGGACATCTCACTGTCCAGAGGATATATAGGCTTATCTTTTGGGTCCAAGAGGATTCTCCATTTATGGATCAGCAAGGTTATTTAGCTGTCTTTTTTTTTTTTTTAATTTTTTTTTTTTAGTTGTTAATGAACCTTTATTTTATTTATTTGTATGTGGTGCTGAGAATCGAACCCAGTGCCTCACACATGCCAGGCAAGCGCTCTGCCACTGAGCCACCGCTCCAGCCCCTTAGCTGTCTTTCTTGACTTCCTGTCTCATTTTTAATTGCTTACTCTTTGTAAGGGTAACGCTTGAAAACACTGAATCTAGTCAAAAATCTGACTTCAGAATTTAGATAAATTAATTAAATAATGCAAATTCACCCCCCTCTGCATCTGATGTCTATGGAAAACTGAATGTTAAAAATTTTCTATGAGATACATTCACTATCAGTATCAGTTGGGTAATTTGACATTCAAAGACACCACAAAGGTATTGGAATACCTCAAAGAATTAAGCTTTAATAGCCAAAAATGGCTGTTAGATATAGCATCCAGATTATGACTTTCATGTACAGCAATGTATTTTATAATTAAAAGTTAGGCTTAGGTGAGTCAAAATCTCTGCTCTGCCATTTAGCAACTGGGTAACTATGCAAGGTATATAACCTCTCTGAGAGTCAATTTTCTCATCTACAAAATGGAGAAGTTAGTACTTACCTTAGTGTTGTTGGAGGATTTAGTATGTTAATGTTTGCAAAGTCCTTATAGTAGTACCAGATACAAAAAAACAAGCTTTAAAAAGTCAGCTATTATTATTTTCAGGGAGTGTTTTTGAAAAATTTTATGACTTCCTTCCACTTTAGGCAGACTCACATTTGACTTGCACTCAATTATGAAATTATGAATATTTTGCTGTGATCATTCTACCTCTAATTCATCATTATTTTTTGTCAAGTGCACACAATTCCCACTAAACAAAAGCGGAAATAATTTCTAGGTTTTTTGCTTTTCTCTCCTGGGCAGCAATTATAATTTGCTTGGAACATAGTTTATTGGAACTCATCAAATACATTTCCCTATGGCGTCATTGCATACCACCTATCTAAACATTTTTTTGCTGATTTATTTATTTGTTCCTCAGAAAAATATAATAAAAAGCATAAGACAAAATATATGATCCATTTAACAAAGCTCTTAACAAGAAAATGCATATGCACCTTTAATACATTGACCTTCTATTTAGAGTGATGATTTCTAAATACCATAGATTTCTAATACCATTTCTAAACTAATTCAATGATTCCAAAACTCCTCAGTATGGACTTACACACAGAAAGAAAGATTTACAAGCAGCATAGATTACTCTCAAATAAGGAAAAACTTGCAGACATCATGGAATCATCCTTTTATCAATCATTAACAAATATGTAAAGAATATTCTTAAGAGCCAACACACTCACAGGCACTATGAATATGACAGTGAAAAAAGTGCCTTGTTCTCATGAGCTTAAATTCTGGTGTAAAAAATAGAAAATCAATCAATCAATAATATATGTGATGTGTTAGACTATAATCAGTGCTAAGAAGATAAAGTAGTAGGACAGAACGTGTAGTATGGAGATGAAGAGTTGAGATTCTAAAAGTTTACTAAGGTGGCTCACTATGTCCATAACGTTTGATGAAAAACCTGAAAGCACAAAGGAGCAAGCTCTGCAGATACCAGAAGACATAGCATTTCAGAGAGAAGCAGCAGCAAGGAGCAAAAGAATTCTCCCTATGTCAGGAAGATAAAGAACAAGGAGGAATATGGCAGACATGGAGAGAAGAGAGGGACGAGAAGTCATAGAAGATGCCTGAGGAGTGGGAGCCAGAGCATGCAGAGCCTCACCTTTGTACATTCTTTGACTCAGAATAAATATTGTCTAAGAAGTGTCTGTTCAGCTCCTTTAGCCCATTTATTGATTGGGTGGTTTGTTTTTTTTGGTGTAAGGTTTTTTGAGTTCTTTCTATATCCTGGTGATTAGTGCTCTATCTGATATGCGTGTGGCAAAATTTTGTTCCCAGAATGTATGTTCTCTGTTCACCTGATTGTTTCTTTTGCTGAGAAGAAATTTTTTAGTTTGAATCCATCCCATTTATTGATTCTTGCTTTTATTTCTTGCACTTTGGGAGTCTTATTAAGGAAGTCGGGACCTAATCCAATGTGATGAAGGTTTGGGCCTACTTTTTCTTCTATTAGGCATAAGGTCTCTGGTCTGATCCCTAGGTCCTTGATTCACTTTGAGTTGAGTTTTGTTCATAGTGAGAGGTAGAGGTGCAATCAATCAATAAATATATGAAAAAAATGTTCAACATCTCTAGTAATTAGAAAAATGCAAATCAAAACTACTCTATTTTCATCTCACTCCAGTCAGAATGGCAGTTATAAAGAATACAAGCAACAATACATGTTGGCGAGGATGTGGGAGGAAAGGCACACTCATACATTGCTGGTGGGACTGCAAATTGGTACAGCCAATCTGGAAAGCAGTATGGAGATTCCTTGGAAAACTTGAAATGGAACCACCATTTGACCCAGCTATCCCACTCCTCCATCTATACCCAAAGAACTTAAAAACAGCATCCTATAGTAATTCAGCCACATCAATGTTTATAGCAGCTCAATTCACAATAGTCAAACTGTGGAACCAACCCATATGCCCTTCAGTAGATGAATGGATATAGAAACTGTGGTATATATATACACAATGGAATATTACTCAGCAATAAAAGAGATTAAAATTATGGCATTTGCAGGTAAAAGGATGGAGTTAAAGAATATCATGCTAAGTGTAGTAAACATTTACCTGCATTTGCAGGTAAAAGGATGGAGTTAGAGAATATCATGCTAAGTGTAGTAAAACAATCCCCAAAAACCAAAGGCTGAATGTTTTCTCTGATAAGTGGATACTAATCCATAAGGGGGGGGGGATGGGATGAGAAGAGGAACTTTGGATGGGCTAAAGGGGAGGGAGGTGTGGGGAAGGGGTATAGGCATAGGAAAAATGGTGCAATGATATGGTCATCATTACCCTAGGTATTTGTATGATTGCATGAATGGTGTGACCCTACTTTGTGTACAACCAGAGATATGAAAAATTGAGCTCTATTTGTGTACAATGAATCAAAAGGCATTCTGCTGTCATGTATAACTGATTAGAACAAATGAATAAATAAATTTTTTAAAAAGAAGTAAATATTGTCTATAAAACAATAAAGACTTTTTGTTCTACAAAATATGGATTCCCAGATTAAAATAGCCTACATAGGATATTTTTAAAAAGAAAATAGACTTTCAGCCAGTTATACCAAAACTCTATGGGCATGTATATTCCCTATAGTAGTAAGTCCTTTATATACACTGTTCTTGGTTTATCCTAATGCTGAAGAAATAACTTCAGGAAATGTGATCATTTAATCCTTTTTTCTTACCTTCCAAGGTAAATTACAGAGTTTATCACTTGAAAATGTATGCTTAGTTTAAATTATGGTAGAGATCAAGAGAAGCCATAAAAACGGACTAGCCTCAAGCTCTATCTGGTTAAAAGAACAGTTTACTCCCTGTAGTTAAGGAGTCTAAATCTATAATGCTCAATGAAGAAGATCCCTTCAGAAGTGCCCTGATTCCCTGTAGGTGAAATTCATTATCAGCAGTACATAGACAGATCTCTAGAACCATCTAAATTTTTAAAACAACTTTGAGACAAAATAAAAATAGTTCACACTGAGCCATGAAAACTTTTAATGAAGAAAATGTTTAAGTACTGAACCACTGAAAGAGAGTGAGGAACTAAAATTCACCTGACATCAGTCAGATAAAGAGACCTATACAAAAACTTACCATCTAAAAGGCAAGACGCGTAGCCTTAACAACAGCACAGTTTTTTAAAAAGTGAGGTTTTTGAATCAAAACGAAAACAAAATGTTCCAGATCATTTTTAAAACTTCAATAATAAATCTACAGAGATAAAATGCATGTGAAAGATACCCAACTTCATCTAAGCCATTCTTTCTTTACATACCATTATGAAAGTGTGTTTTTCTTTGGTTATTTTGAATTCTCTACTTTGTAGACATTATGAAGTCTACTCTTCCAAAATATGATTGCTTTGTGTCTCAAAAATTACTATCAGTAGAAATATAATTATTTTGATTTATGACTAACAATGCTAACATCCAAAAAGGAAAAATTAGATAAGAATGGGTTGGAAATTTCCTCTTCCTCTGACTACCAAGATAAACCTTTTGATGATGGAAGTAGGACACAATTTTGGCTGTTATAATTGTAATCCTTGCATTTCATGTAGTTAACAGGGCTACTCAAGTTCACAAAAGATACCTTGATAACCACCACCTCTCATATTACTTCCTTCTTCCTGATTGGTATATATCAGGAATAGTATCTACCTCTCCTATTCAGAAAACATCCATGTACATTTTACTGCAAGCCAAACCCAATGGAATTTATTGTTCTGCTCATTAATAGCAATTGAAATCCAAAGTTAGTCTAAACTATTCTTTTTTAAAAAATTGTTCTTTTTAGTTATACCTGAAAGTAGAAGCAATGTTGACATGTTTATACAAACATGGCATATATCTTATTGTAATTAGGATCCCATTCTTACACTGGTTAAGTATTCATTTATGAGCATAGGAAAGTTACATCAGATTCATTCCACTCTTTCTTATTCCTGTACGCCTCCCTTCCCTTCTTTCCCCTTTGTCTAATTCACTGAATATCTATTCTCTACCACCCCCCAGCTTGTTGTGTGTTAGCATCCACATATCAGAGAAAATATTCTGACTTTTGTTTTCAGGGGATTGGCATATTTCACTTAGCATAATAATCTCCAGATCCATCCACTTACACGCAAATGCCATAAAGTCATTCTTTATGACTGGGTAAAAATATATAGAGGTCACAAAATCTTTCATGGCCTGTCTGCAACATTCAGTATGAGTCTGCCTATAATCAACTCATATCTAAGATTAGTACAGTTGGGTTTTTTCTTTTCCAACACCTAAAAAATGAGAGTTACAAAACAAAGAAACAAAACAAAACAAAAAAATAAAAAATAACAACAAAAACTTCTAAATAAATTTATCATAATTGTCTTTATCTACTTCAACTCACGTTTATATATTATATACGTATATAATATGTACTAACATATGCATATAATATTACATTACACACATATAATACATGTATTTAACACATACATGTTGTATATCTTTATGGATATATATAATATATGCCTATATTCCTTTGGCAAATTCTAGTATTTCTACTCTCGTCCAGTAACGGCTATATAAAAAACTTCTCACCAACAAAGCACAATTAATCCTTTCTTCTCTGCAGCTGGACTCATCACACTATAGCTTTTACAGTACTTTCCACCACATCTCTGTTATAACTAAAATCTATATTCTCATATGTAACATTGGAATTTACACTGATTTCTCTCTTTCAATGCCTACTCTCTTTTTTTTAATCTATAATTTCTTCTGGGCAGCTTCCAATGTTGACTTCCTCCTTGAATCTGTTCACAGTAAATAGAAAGGAGCTGGCACGTTCCCCTTTCTGCCAACTGAAGCATAAAATCTTGACTTCTCTTCTACCCTTTCAATGGAATTATGTGCTAGCTCATTCCTTTTGCATGTATCATCAGCTTCAAGTATTGCTCTGATTCATTTCTTAAATAGAGCTAAAGTTTTCCCATTTTACATGTGTTGATTTGTTTACAACCACTCTATGAATAAAGTACATTATTAATTCCATTTTATGGGGGAGGAGAGTAAGGAACTGAGAGGGTTAATTGCCCAAAGTTCTCCCTACTGGGTGGCAGAGCAGAGCTGGGATTTGAATAGAGAGCTTGTGGCTCTAATGCACTTGCTCTTAACCAATACATTCATCTGCTCCTTTGTGTTAAGTATTTGTTTTTTTATTTATATTTATAAAGCCTATGCTTCTGCTTTGTTTGTTCTAGCATACTAAAAAGTCTGTTGTTACAAAAATAAAGCCAATTTAATTCAAATTGTATTTGAAGTTTTTAATGTTTATTCATCATTAGAAGTTGTTACATTTAGGGAACTAACTAAATTGGACATTGCCATACATTAGGAAAATACATTAGGAAAAAAAAGACAAAGAAGAAAGAAAAGAAATATGATGAAGTTATATAAATAATATATTTGCTCATATTTTGTTTTAGGAAATTAATCATCCCCTTTCAAAGTTGTCTACTGCCTCAAACCATTGCTGAAAGATTTATAATCTAGTCACTTCAAATGGATTACTTGCTTTGTCAGAGGTATTTGTGGGTTTGGATTTTTTTTTTAATCAAAATGGTACCCCATATTGAAAAAGTGTGTTGTTTTTATGGTGTAGTTTTACAAACATTGTTTCATTGAACTTTTATCAGCAATTATCTCTTCCTCTTTCCTGACATGGCTTAAGCAAAAGTGACATAAATATGATAATTAATTTCATAGAAAAACTTTTATTTTTAGCAAGTGAAAGTAGTTTTATACAATATAACCACATCTTCCCTCTCCCAAGAATACTAATGTATCTTAACTATAAGAAGACTCCTACTACCATTGTAGAAACATCATTTTTATGTTAGAGAGCTAGCATTACCCCCATGTGTGATGGTAAGTCATGTGCAATTCCATTTTAACCATGCTTTGACTTCTTATGAAAAGACATATGTGCCTAAATTACCCCCAAATTAAGTACTAAAACCTAAATGCCGCTCCCCCCATCTTTCTTCCTCACTGCCCATCTGTCTCCATCTCTTTCACACACATATCCCTAGAATAAAAAATACCAAAAATCACTTTATTAACATATAAAATTCTTTTTTTATTCTATGAATTTATAAATTAGTAGCTAGTACAAAATAAGATAATATCCTATATTTTAGAGCAAACAAGTTAGGTAAAATTATCAAAGGTGAATTAATTGTGAAAGTGAATATATTTGTATATATCATACCCATTGGATTTCTATTATTTGGGGGGGAGTTTTATATTTTTTCATGGTTTTATATTTCATAATTTAAAAGCACCGATTCATTACATTTAGAACAAAAGCAAGAACTTACAGATTTTTACTTGTCAGCAAATAAACAGTAGATGAAGTTTAGAGTTTGATTAGGAAAGAGATCACCAGTGCTATTCTTTATTCTACAACCAACAATTTTTTTATTTAACAGGAAACAGGCCAGCTGTTTCTTCAGTATAGACTTTTTCATAGGAATTCTTGTGATGTGATTGCCAAGAATAGATTTCTACATCTGCTTAATGTACATTGAAGAAATGATACATTTTCAAAGTCAAGCAATTTCTTCAGAAACTCTCTTACCTCAATAAGAACAAAACAAAACATTTAGTAGAGGATTTTAAAGAATGTTTAAAAGTGTAAGTTACACCCATGACTTACACAAATACTAAGTGCATTTCTAAACTGGGGAAAAAAAAGTTATTCTCACTGATTTTGAGACTAAATCACTAGACAGGATATATACCAAGTTTCATATCTGTGAGTTTTCTACTCACAGGAAGGGAAATAGCAAATTTTTACCACCCAACAACACTGATATCCAGCAATTATGTTTAAGACAAATCCATATTGTGGAATCAATCATTGCTGTATAAAAAGACTCAAAGATCACGTTAAATCACAACAGTCATCAGATTGATGTTTGAAGTGCACAAAGAAGTCACTGTAGCTGTTCTTCAACTCTTCCTTTGATTTATTTTTTGGCTCCCCCATCCCCTAAATTATACTATAATATTTTTTATTCAAGTAACTTGAATTCAAAACCTGTTATAGAGGGATCTATAAATGATACTATAAATATGGCAATGGCCAGACCCCTCAAATTAATTATGTATAAAATGATAAGTAAAACAGAAAAAGTTCCAAACTGATTAACATGGTGAACATTAAATGGATTCAGAAAACATTATATTTTTTTTATTTTATTTTTATTTTTATTTTTTGGGTACTGGGGATTGAACTCAGGGGTACTCGACCACTGAGCCACATCCCCAGCCCTATTTTGTGTTTTATGTAGAGACAGGGTCTCACTGAGTTGCTTAGCGCCTCGCCGTTGCTGAGGCTGGCTTTGAACTCGCGATTCTCCTGTCTCAGCCTCCCTAAGTGCTGGGATTACAGGCTTGCGCCACCGCGCCCGGCTCAGAAAACATTATATTTTTAAAGTCTCAAATTTTAACAGGCATAAAATGCAAATGTAGTATTTTCTTTTCAACACACACACAACACTTGTCATGAATGACAGCATGTAGCCATTGATTAGAACCTTTCTAAGACTGTGGGTGTTTTTTCTCCATACAAATACATTATTGATGATACTACACAACTTCATTAATGAGGAAGCTAAGCCAATGCCAAGCTAATCACCTGAATCAAGTAGAGAGTCCCCTGTCACAGACCAGAGCCCACTCGTTTTGTTGTTGTTGTTACTCTGGCCTTAAACACAAAAGAACTTCCTTTTCATTCTGATTTTATTTCTACTTTGAGATATTTCCAGTAGTCTATTTTTATTCAAAAGCTTGGGTGCTGACTTAGGTCCTCACCTTTTGCTTTAGCAATATTTTTGAAGTCTGCATAGATCACTAATATCAAATCATGAATGGTCACAAATGCCAAATTTCCTCCAGCAGTGAGCCAGTTGGAGTAAAAGCACATAGCCAATGACATCAGCTAATATTTGCAAGGCAGTATTGCATGATAATAAAGAACACACACTCTAGAGCAGAATACCTGAGATCAAGTCAGGCCCTGTTTTACCACTGTAACTTTTGCCAAATTACTTAAAATTTCTTGCATCTTGATTGCCTCAGTTGCAAACAGAATAATTAGAAGGTAATTATGATCATTAAATGAGTTAACACATGTATGTAAAATTTTTTAAATATATAACAGTTATATTTCATAATTTATAGTTACTCAGGGAATATTTTGGCCATATAGCCCAACAGAAAACATACATTATCTGTCCCACTGGTTCTCCATCTTTACTGCATATTAGCATCACCTGGGAAAATCTTAGAAATACTCATAACTGGTATAGGCTACAGTAGAGGCATTAGAATTTCTCAAAGTTTCTCAGGTTAATCTAATATGCAGACAATTGTAAGAACCACTGATCTAGTCCTTATTATCTAGATGAGTTACCTCTAGAAAATACAGTCTAAGTGAATTGCTGGTAGCTAGTACTAATTCCCAAAATTCTATATAGCCAATGACATTTGTCTCAGTCCATTCATGTATTATAACAAGATTCCACAGAACAAAATTTTACAAACAAGAGAAATTTATTTCTCACCATTCTTGAAGCTGCAAAGTCCAAGATCAAGTTGCCAGCAAATTCAGTGTCTGGTAAAGACTTGTTCTCTGCTTCTAAGATGGTAACTTGTTAATGCAACCTTGCATGGCAGAATTCCAAAAAAACAAAAGGCTAGACAGTTCCCTGAGCTCTTATATAAAGGCATTAACTCCACGCAGGACGACAGAGTCCTAATGATCTAATCACCTTCAAAGTACCCTGTATCCAATACTATCATTTAGGGTTTAAGTACCAACATAAGAATTTTGGAGGGATACATGCTTTCAAACCATACTGCTGTTCTTAATCTTTAGCATAAATAGGAATTTCTAGGAGGACTCAGGACAAAGATTACCAGCAATACCCACAGAGTTTCTGAATTAGTAAGTCTAGGATAAGGCCCAAAGATTTGCATTTCTCACAGTTTCCACAGAATTCTCATGTTGCTGGTCTAATGACAGCAGTTGGGAGCAAATGAGCCCAGTGTCCATATCTACAGTACATCCTGTATTAATCATTGCTCTCCAGATACACACACAGACACAGACACAGACACACACACACACACAATTAGAGGCATATGTGTGTGTGTTTATGTGTGTGGGGAAAGAGAGAGATTGAGATTGAGGTTTCAAGAAACTGGCTTAAGTTGCAGAGGTTTGGTAAATTCAAAATCTGCATGGTTGACCTGCAGTCTGGAGATCCTGGGAAGAATTTTAGTTCAAGTCCAAAAGCAGTCTGTAGCAGAATCCCTTCTTCCTTGTTAGTCTGTTCTTTTAAGGATTTCAGCTGATTAGATGAGATCCACCCTCATTATGGAGGGAAACCTGCTTTACTCAAATTCCACTAATAAACACTTTCATGGAATTGTCCAGAAAAATATTTGACCAAATAACCAAGAACCATGGCTCAGCCAAGTTGTCAGATAAAATTATAATTAATTTTTATAATAATTAATATATTACATTAATTATTATATAATCTATATTATAATTGTTATAATATATTAATTATTATATAATTTTATAATAATTAATATAATTATGATATAATTGTATACATTAGCTGTATACAAGTTGAGTCCAATATGGAAAAGAAATAACCTTTCTTCTTCAGATTGTTTTCTTATTATGAATTACTGTTGAAAAAGTTCAGATTATTCAGACATGGATAGAAAAAATAAGGAAAATTCAGTGATCAAAAGTGATTGATTTTGGCCACAATGAGTGACCAAGTTATCAGTGTATATAGTGATCCTAAAGAAACAGGTTTCTAATTACAATTTTGAGATGATTATGGAAAAAGAGATACCGGATTCCTTCTCAGTACAACTGAGACGACTCTTCCCCTGCCCAGCAGCTCCTCCACGTAGCTGATGGGCTCCATTGCTGTCATGAGCTCTCTCAACTTTCCTCTTCTCTTTACTGAGACATATCTGTCCTGTGCTCTAATCTCAAAGGTTTCTAAGCTCAACTGTAAATTTTGTAACAAATCAAAGTGTTAGTTATGTCATGAAGTAAAGATATAATTTGTTGACACTGACTTGAAATTTGTGGCCCAATTTTGACCAAACTCCTCACAGCATTATTTTCCCCAAAAGCTGTGAAGGAGCAGCTCAACCAAGCACATGAAGAACTTCTAACACGGGTCTCTGGCAAGTATTAGAATTAGTGGTAGAGGCATTTCAGACATGTGCTGCATCACTATGCACACAGGATGTACGAATATTCCCAGTGATGGGATTGCTCCACATAATCTAAATAAAACCCCTCTCATTCTTATCAGTAGTTCTGAATCTTAATTTTGTGTTAAAATTATAGAATCCAGGGCTCCACCCTAATCCAATTAAGAACCTCTGGGTTGGGGGGAGGTGGTCCCTGTGTTTTAAAAGTTCCTCAGTGGATCTACATGCAACCAAGGCTGGGAACCACTGCCTCATGTTCAGAAGAAACTGTTAACCGTGAGGTCACTCAGCTTGTGAGGCAAATGGACCACACAATCTACCATAAATACCTAAAATCTTTACAGTGTCAGTTTTACAATATAGTGTCAAAAACTTGATATTCATATCCAACTAAAGTTGCAAACTGGAGGAGGCTTTGAGAAAAAACAAATAGGTATAGCCCTTTCAAGCTCTTTTTAACTTATTCTCTTGGCTTTATAATTGATACGCACTGAGATAAGAAGGCTTATTTTAGTGCTACTATGAATATACAATATACCAGGTACTTAGGCATAATAGTAACTTTTTAAATAAAATAATGATTAAAAGCAGAACTCTTTTCTGCTTTAGTTTGCCTTTTGCTTGCTATTCTGAAGAGCTCAAAAGACAAATGCTTGCAACCATCCTAGAGTTTTCTCGGACCATTTGATCAATTAGCACAGTGGCTATGTTCTAAATCAATTGAGGAATCTCCACAGTTCTAGTCTAGACAAGAGCTCAATTAAGTAATTATTGATTGGCTGATGGAAGATGAATTGTTTTAACCTAAGTGTTTATTTTCATTTTCTATTTTCATTTCTTTTAATACATATATTTAAATAAAGTATATATTTAACTGTGATTTTAGAAAAGCAACATGGATCTTCAGAAAAAAATTGTAGCACAAAATATTTTAACAATCTCAAAGAAGAAAATGTTAAAAAATGATCAAAGAAGTGATGCATACAAAGAATAAGAAATGTTATGGAACTGTTATTCCCCAAATATTTCAGATTTTATATTTAAGGAAGTTGAGGTATCTGGAAAAAGTTATTTCTTTTTCCCAAGAAAGTAATCTTTTTCCTAAGAAAGTAATCCCAAGTTTGAAATTGTGAATAGACAATGATATGCATAGTTAGATTATAGACACAATTGCTATAATACCAACTCCCCAATCCCTTCAATTATGACTGTCTGCAATATGACTAGTGTTGCTAAGCATACTTAAGCATTGATCATTTGCAGCAAATGCTCCTAAGAAAACTAGCAGTCCCAGTGAATTAAAATAATTTTAACAGTCTATGGCTTGAAAGCACTTGGTATGAAAAACAGGACTAAGGGTTTCACAATAATACCATTGTCTAATTTTCAGAAATTGAAATTATGAGAGCCACTTATATTTTCTCAAGATTAATCTCTCCATATGAAAAGGTGGAAATATTATTGGAAATATTTGAACCACTTATAATTATCTACTTGAACATAATTATTAGAGCTTAAAATTCAAAACCTAATGTATTTTTCACATAACTTTAAATACAGAAACAGAAAAAGTTTGCCAAGAGCCATGTACTAAATAGAATTTGAAAGAAGACTTGCGGTTAATAGACCTATTAATAAGAAAAAGAAAACTTTAAAGGGCTTTACTAGAATGTCAGGAGCCAGTGGATAATCAAATTGAGAACCAAATTTAAATTATTTTAATACAATTTAAGATAACATAGATCATTAATATATGACTCCTTAAGTGGACAATACTGGTGATATTCTTTAATGATGGATTTTGTTGTATTCATTAACTCATTTAACTTTTCAGTAATGTTTCATTTTATTTGCAATTGTGCCCTAACTCAACTAACTTGAAAATAGATGCATAAATACAAAAATGAGCTGGGGATATATCTCGGTGGTATAGTGCTTGCCCAGCATGTGTGAAGTCCTGTGTTCAATCTCTAGTACCACAAAAAATAACAGCTCTTTAATTGGTAGGGGCTGTGACTCAGTGGTAGAGCACTTGTCTAGCATGCTTGAGGCCCTAGGCTCAAACCTCAGCACTGCAAAAAACAAAGACAAACAAAAAGAATACAAAAATAATGGATAATATGGGTAACATAGTAATAATATTGATTATACACAATATTAATAACACACATAACAAATGCAAAACACTGAATTTTTAAAAATTAAAACATTTTATAACATATATATTTGTTATCACAAGTTGACCTAAACTTTTGGTAAAATTTTTCATTTGAAAAGTGATTAAGAAACATTATATTCAAACATTAAGTTCACAGAAATTTCCTTAGAAGTAAAATTAAATTCTCCTGGAGACATCATGCTAAGTGAAATAAGTCATCCCAAAAAACAAAGGTCAAATTTTTCTCTGATATGTGAATGCTTACACACAATAGGGGGTGGGAGAGGAATAGAAGGGGAATGAAGGGAAGAGATGGAGATAGGAATAGGAAGGACAGTGGAATAAATCTAACATAACTTTCCTATGTCCATATATGAATACATCACAATGATTCTCCATGTCATGTAAAATCACAAGACTATGATCCTAATTAGAATAAGATATATTCCATGTTTGTATAAATGTATCAAAATATACTGTGCTGTCATGTATATCTAAAAAGAACAAATAAATTTTTTAAAAATGAAGTAAAATTTAATTCTAAAAAGAAAATCTTATTTTACTAATATTTTGTATTTAATAATATATACTCTAATAGTAATTATATAATAAGTAAACATTTGAGTTCATAAGTATTTATTATGAGTCAAATAAAGGTTTTCAATTTTAAAATCTGTGCTACTCTATTCACAATCTTAGTAAAAATAGATACAGATCTTTTGGAAAATATGTAGAAAATTCCTGCCCACTTTTATTTAATAGCCTTCAATATGCTATTAGTTTTCTGCTTATTAGAGTTGGCCTTATTATCAGCAAGTTCCTAAAATCTCACACTAGGACGTCTCTGAAAGGATGAGAAACACCATTAAGCCATCAAACCTTCCAGAAACATCATTTTCATTGCAACAGTTGAGAGGCACTGAGTAGAAAGAGAAATTATTAAACTCATATAAAATTTAAAATATCATTTTTATATTAAAATAATTATTGATGTCTTAATGATAAGGATTATTCCCCCAAATTTTTAGGATTTAACAGGAGGAACCAAACATATTGGATGCATCTAAGTACATTCCTGTGTCCCAGGATACACATCAACTTTCCTCTGCTTCAGTGGTGCTCAGATGAGAAATTTGAGAGATGTGACTGGATTTCCTCCCCTGTCTTCATTGAACTGTCAACTGCATCTTTCATCCTTCATTATACAAGTAAAAAAAAAAATTTGTTTATTTGATTAAGTCAAGAAGTGATCAGAAATTACTATGAACCCAGTACTATGGAATATTCAAAGATAAGACAATCACCAAAGGAAGAAAGCAATTTTTGTAGTTTCCAGACTTAAGCATGTGGGACAGATGGACGTGGTATAATACAATTTAATAAATACTACAATAGCTCCCACAAACAATACAACAATTGTTAAACTCTTATGGGATAGGAACCGAGAACTGAGCATTATACTGAACAGCACACATTAAGGGGAGTTGTGTTTGCTTTTAAAAGAATTAGATCCAGAGGAAGGAGACAGGCTTCTCCACTTGGAGGAACACCTTGAGTAAAATCCTACCACTGGCAATAATCAGGTTCTGAGAAACATCTTAAAGGAAGAAGCAATCACTCATGCAGGATTGGGCAAGAGTGAAGATGAAAAATAAAAGTTTATTTCTCAGTTCTCCAGACCAGGAGAACACTGCCAAAGAAAGAGAGAAAAAAAATCTGAGTTTAGGTTTGAAAGTACTGGATCTTCAATTTTTTTGGGGGGGAGGAGCATCTAGAAAAAAATGATGAGTACTATAAAAAGAGTAGCATTAAAAGTAGTATTAAAAGTATTAAAGTAGTATTAAAAGCAAACCATCATGAGAATAAGTACAGAAGATCACTGCCCCCAGTTCTGCTCCTGAGAAAAGCACAATAGCTAAGGTCTCTTCTTTCTATATGAAACACAGAGCACAAAATAGATTCAATGAAAGTTTCAGTGGAATCTCAGGGCACAAATTTCTAGCATCTTCAGCAAATGAAGCTTAACTCAAGAGCACTGAGTGGAGTTTCCTTCCAAGACTTTTATTATATACTCATTTTCCCATACTCCAAAAGTTTTCCTCTCTTCCAAGAGTCTTCTAAAAGTCATGAGAGTGAACTTTAAAAATTTAGGGCCTAAAATATCAAGAAGATGAACATTATGACATGTCCATCCTTGAACCTGCCTGGAAAGATGAGGAGGTGCCAGCTCCCCACCAGGAGATAAGCAAAATATCCGCAAGAGTTTCTTCTGTTCAGCAACCTGATGTCTTTCAAAATTATGGAGCAACCCAAGTAACTATCATCTCTACATGATTCAGGCTCAGCTCAGACTTGTGGTCAAAGAAATGCAACACAATAACCAGAAATAATTACAAGCCATTCAAATCATTTCAAGATGCCCTTTTAAAAACAGCAACAGAAGGGAAGTACACTCTTAAAACCACATAGCATCTTAAATATCCCCACATAAGTGACAGCAGCTCCTAAAAATCTTCCTCTCTCTGAACCAAATGCTCTACTCAGTCCAGTCATCCCATAATGTTTTCATCTCTCCTTCCTCCCTCACTTTCCTCAAATGGCTTTTTTTTTTCTTTTAGTAAAATAAATGCCTCATCTTCTCTTTTTCAGGCTTTTCATTTTTTGTTTTAATTTATTGGCTCTAAGCATCATCAAAGTGATACAGAAACTGAAAGAATCTGATTCAGAGGTCAGGAGCAAGTAGAAAAAAGGGGGGAAACCCAGAGAGTGGTAAATCTGCACACATTTTTTTGTTCCTGGAGAGAAGAGGGCAGGAAAAAGGGAAATACTGGGGAATAATATTGGCCAAATTATATTGTTATATTGTGTGCATGTACAAATATGTAACAACAAATCCCACCATTATGTATAACTATAATGCACCAACAAAATAATGGGAAATTTTATTTTTGTTCTCATTCCAAGAGAATGTTTTGTTTCAAAGCAATTTACTGTTATTATGTTATTTGTTTTTTCTCAAACTCTAGGATCTTCAGAAGACAATTAGAATTCTCAGGATGTCTCCAGGTCTTTCTCTTTTAGAATCCCTCTGGCTTTTTGAATTGATGGGAAAATGAGTAGAAATCTATTACTTCAAACTGTAGAGATCTATTGAGTCATCGAATTTTGGAGATGCTGAATCTGTCATTGCTTCTCTGACCTCTGGTGTGGGGAGTGGAGGATACAGAGGAATGCAAGGCTTGCCTGGATCTCAGGAACCTATAGCTGGCTGCACAGCCATTCCCCAAAGGAAAGTGTGGGCTTTCTCTTATTTCAAGAAGTAGTGAGCCCAAGTTGCCACATTGCCCCTTTTGTTCACAGATACATTTTTTTGTCCTATTTTGTTTTAAATAAATAAGGAGAAGCTTGATTTCATGGTTAATCAAATTTTGTTTAATTTTTTAAGTGTTAGAATATCACTTTAATTAAGGGGAAGGGGATAGGAGCCACGAGGCTTCTCAATGAGTTGGAGTCCAGAGAGATGGAGAAAGAAGGGGTCCCCGGGTTAGACGATATGGAGTCTCTCTGGACGGTGGCAATCCGCCGAGCCAAATTCCCCAGGCCCCGGGATGTAGGTAATAATCTGCTCTGCCCCAGCGAGATGCAGAGACACCTGGGACAAGAAGAGGGACACCTCTGGGGTGAGGAGCAGAAAAACACCATTTATTCTAGAAACTAAAGAAGCTTAAATACACTCTTGGACCAATCAGGTCCAAAGGTCACAAACAAAGGGGTGCTCTCTGGCAAGAGCACAGTCTATTAGCATAGAATGGGGAAGGTTGGAAGGGAGGGGTGGGAAGGTATGGAGAGTGCTCCTACATATCCCCCTTTTTACTTTTATTTTGAAATGTCAGTGGGGCCTGCATGGCCCATAAGCAAGCATGTTGGAGGGCTCTGTGATAATCTCCTCATGGGAGAGAATCATTCCGCTGGATTTTCCAGACTCCTACATGCTGCATATGATGGGGGGTGGGGCGCTAATGAAGCTGTAATCTGTCTTAGGTCGTGCTCCTCTGAGCAACTTACCTGTCATCTATTACAGCTCGTGCACAAGAGGAGGGGCAGAGAAGACTGCGCCTGGCTTAGGTTGTGCTCCTCTGAGCATCTTACCCATCATTGGCTGTCCAGCCTGTATGCACATGCCCCAAAATGAGCTCTCTCCCAATAGAAGGGGTGATGGGGTTGGGAGGGGCTGGAAGAGAAGGGGTTAGGATCAGTCGAAGCTGTGAAGCCTTGCGTCTCTGGCGAAGATGAGGTGGGCAAGATTCTCATATGTTTTTGAGGGCTGCAATCCATGTGGCAGGATTTTCTTGCATTCCTGTGATTCCTTAACGATATGAACTGAGAGCTTGTTTAGTTTGACAAAGAAAAGAACCAGAAGAAGGGTTAGAACCCTGAGCCCAATGATAACCCAATTGGATGGATCTAATAGAGTTGAAGATTTATTCCACACCTTTTGAAAAATAGAAGGGTCAAAAGACAATATTAGTTTTGGTTTAGGAACTCATGGAAGGGGCTTCTTACTTCAGGTGGGGCAGGTTGTCTTCTCGAGAGAGGCTTGGATGACTATTCCTGGCTGGGATCCAAAGGGGCTTTTAGGCTCAGTGTGGGGAAAGATGAAAGCGTAGCCTCACAGAGGGAAGAGGGGTAGGGAAGGTAAATAGACCCCAGTGTCAGATTGTGGCATTGAGGCCTTGTTTGTCAAAAGTGAGGTAGTTGAGGGTAAATAAAGCATCCAACAACCTCAAAGAAGGGTCCTTCTCAGTAGAATCAAGTTTTTGAAGCATTTCCTTTAGAGTGCGATTGGTTCTCTCAATGATTGCTTGTCCCTGAGGATTATAGGAAATCCCTTTGGTATGGGAAACTCCTCAGGAAGTTAAAAATTCCTTCAATCTGAAGGAGATATAGGCTGGGCAATTGTCTGTTTTGTTTGACCATGGGACACCCATGAATAGTATTGCTTGCTGCAGAGCCTTAATTACATGGGTTGCTTTCTCCCCTGTAAGGGCAATAGCATATACAAGGGAGGAGTATGTGTCAATTATCACATGTACAAATTTACATTTCCCACAGGTAGGGATATGAGTGACATCCATTTGCCAGAGGGAGTTGGGTATTAACCCACGGGAGTTGACTCCCTGTGGTTGGAGTGGACCAAGTGGTAACAATGGACCACAAGAGGAGCATGCATGGATCAGATGTTCTAGTTGAAGGCTCTATATGACCTAACGCTAGTTGCTCGTGGACAAAGTTCTTTAATGTTGAAAGCTTAGGCTCAAGAATAGGCTATTGCTCCATTTAGGAGGGTGAGGTGTCCAGAGCTTCTGTGAGAGCCAAATCATTAGGGGTGAGAGAGAGATACTATATAACAACTAGTGGTTTAAATATTGAGAAGAAAACATGGGAAGTATTTACATGGATAAGTTCCTTTATATATATACTATAACATGAGAAACACCCAAAATGAAATAGAGTTCTACTATCAAGGTGTAAACCTAGTAAAAGGAAATAACAACAGAACACTACAAAAGGTACAGAGAATGTGTGGCTATAGGAAACTATAGTGTAAATTGTAGTAAATAAATTGGCCCATGTAGAATACAAAATTATTTATTGAAGTTAGATATATAATCCAAAGGTAGAAACTTTAAAAACATTAACAGCATTAAGCCAGTACCATTCAGTTGTATTTCTATTTTGCTTTTGTTTTAAAAGCTGTTGTTCTGACTCAAGAAAAATCTCTAAGGCCAACATTCTTCAAAGTATTATTCATCCTTGTTAGATTTATATTTAATCTTTAGGAAGTGATTTAGGTTGGCAATGCAGCTCAAAGTAACTCTAGGAGAGGGGTTAAGTTAAGCAGGATTCTGATTCTGAATTAGTAAGGTTTTCAGGTTAAACAGCCAATTTAAGTGATAGAAATTATTTATTATTCCAATAACAGTTATAGACATAAATGTGTTAATGTGCAATTATTTATATCTTTATCTCCTATTGACTGGGAGGTATATAATTTGTTTTCCCCAAATAACCATAGAAACCTTGTATATATGGCTGCATATTGATATTTTTAAAATTTTTTGGTATATCTCTGTGTTTGTGTGTGTGGCTGCATGGAAGCTGAAGGGAATACTTGATGTGTTAACTATACATGCTGAAATAGTTTGCCTTTTTGCATAAGCATTAGGTGATGAACTGTAAATAGATAATTGGTATATCTTCCCCAGTATAAAACTGAATATAAAGTACATGAATTAATAATGATTCCACCACAATGATCATAAATGTCCTTAGTGGTAGAAATTCACTTATTGAAGTTCTTATATCTGATTGGGGCATATTTATTGGCTTAGAAGTGGAATTGGGCTTTGAACCTTTGAGATTGTAGATGAGATCCATCCTGGTTGCACTGGGGAAAGTTTGTTTCACCCCTAGCAAGTGAACTTTGTTGGTGGGGTTGCAAGGCAGGGAGGAGAGAGTGGCCGCAGGTGGACAAGCAATTGTGCTGTGGAAGGAGTTTGTTCTCAAGGGAGCAGCGCTGCAGCCAGGGGGATGTAACTTTGGGCAGGAGTTGGATCTGTGTTTCCCTCGCCTGTAATATCCTTTTCCCCTAGAGAGTAGGAGGCGGGGAGGAGAAAGAGGAGTTAGGTGCCTCCGAGCCACCTTTATTGTCTTAGGCCTTTCCATCCATCTGGGAGCCGGCTGCGGCATTTTGTGGGGGTGGAAAGTTGCCTGCCAGCTAGCTGCTGGTCGTTGGCCTGAGGGCGGTCCTTTGTCGACCCTGCCTGCTTGCTTTCTGCACCTGGCCAAAGTGCTTCCCCTCTAGAGGGAAGAGAAGGCGGTGGCGCAGAAGAGAGGAGTGGGCAGAGGGGTCAGAAGGAACCTGGGGTGGGAGGAGTCTGCCAATTGTGAGAAGAAAAAGGAGAATATGAGCCAAATTTAAAATAAGCATTGTCTGTGAAAGCCTGATCGGTTGTACTCTTTATGTCTGTGCAGTGAATGCTGCAGATACGCGTGCAGGGAGGGACTCTGGCCTGCCTGGAGGCAGGGGTTGTGGCTTTGGCCAGAGGAGGCACTGGCAGAGTGGGTTTGGGAATTTTATGCACTGTGGCAAGGGCATGGTCTCTTTAAGGATTTAGAAAAGTTTTCTGCTAACTGGTGTGCATTGTCAGCTGCGCCTGTGAATGGGCCGCTGGAAGGCCAGTGGCAAAGAAGCCTGCATGCGCATGCTGGGACCGGATGGGCAGCAGGCATGCATGCACTGGCCGCCAGCTACGGAGCCGCGGCAGGGGCCGGCAGACACGCACGGGCTGGGCGGAGTTTGGGCGATGTAGCAAGCGTGGAGCCATGGTACCAGGCGGATGTCGCTGGCGGCAATTAGGCTTAGTGCCCCAGGGCTGTAGCAGGCAGCATGTGCGCATGCGCACAGGGCCTCAGGGCCACAATGGCGGTATGCAGGTCCCGGCCGGGGTGGGTAGGGGGTGCCAGCATTGACCGCAGGGGGCTTCTAAAGTGTGGGCGGGGCTAGTGCCGCTTGGAATCATGGTGCTGCGGCTGGCTGACGGGCAGAGCCACTGCAAAAGTGATTTGTTCTACTCTTTTGCCTAGCGATTTGCAACTGGGTCCCTCAGAGCAGTGCTGTGTGTGTGCGGGAGCTTGGAATTGGTGCAGCTTGCTGGGGTTGAGGGGCTTTGAGCTCCCGGGGCAGGGCCTGTGCTTTGAGAGGGGCAGCGCCAATCCCAGAGGCAGAAGGCTTATGCGGCAGTAGCCAGGACCTCTCTGAGGAGTGGGGAGAGAAGGGCTGGGGAGAAGGCGGGACCAGCCCACCTAGATAGACAGCCAAGGAAAGGGGAAAGTCTCCCAAAAGTAGGAAGAACAGTAGGAGAGATAAGAACAGAAAATGTTTAAAAGTAGGGCTGATCAGACCCTTTGCAACTATTAGAGAAACCAGGAAGTAGATATTCCCTGAGCTAACTTTATCACACAAAAACAGAGAAGACAATGACAAAATGAGCTAATATTACCTTCACCAGCAAGACAAACAGAGGAATCGCCAAGAATTCTTACTGACTGAACAAAGAGGACTCGAGAAGCCTGTCCCATCTGGGGTCGCCAGTTATCACTTTAATTAAGGGGGAGGGGATTGAAGCCACGTGGCTTCTCCATGAGTTGGAGTCCAGAGAGACGGAGAAAGAAGGGGTCCCCGGGTTAGACGATATGGAGTCTCTCTGGGCGGTGGCGATCCACAGAGCCAAATTCCCCAGGCCCTGGGGTGTAGGTAAAAATCTGCTCTGCCCCAGCAAGACACAGAGACACCCAGGACAAGAAGAGGGACACCACTGGGGTGAGGAGCAGAAAAACACCATTTATTCTAGTAACTACAGAAGCTTAAATACACTCTTGGACCAATCAGATCCAAAGGTCACAAACAAAGGGGTGCTCTCTGGCAAGGGCACAGTCTATTAGCATAGAATGGGGAAGGTTGGAAGGGAGGGGTGGGAAGGTATGGAGAGTGCTCCTACATTAGAATTCCACAAGGGAAGAAAAGAAAGGAAGAAGGGAGGGAGGGAGGGAGGGAGGGAAAGAAAGAAAGAAAGAAAGAAAGAAGAAAGAAAAGAAAAGAAAGATGAAAAAAAGAAGGAAAGAAAGAAGGAAGGAAAGAAAGAAAGGAAGGAAGGAAGGAAGGAAGGAAGGAAGAAAGGAAAGTAAGAAAGAAAAGAAAGAAAGAAAGAAAGAAAAAGAAAGAAAAGAAAGAAAAATAAAATCACTACAAAAATGCAGAAGACACTCCTTTTTTTCTGAAACCCCCAAAGAATTTTGTTATTGGTAATTGAAACTCTAGCTAACCTGAAATTTTTATATTATTTACTAATTTCAATTACATAAATAATTAACACAAAATAACAATGTGTTAAAACCAATTCTAAGATATCCTTTGACACACAGACACATCAGTAAATATTTATAAGTGAATTATTATTTAATAGACTAAAGTATTGAAAGTGTTTTCCAATAATTTCTGACATAGAAAACTAAAACACTATTTTTTTTCTGTAAATCAAATATTTTTTAAAGTGAAACTGCTCCTTAAAGAGCAATTTCAGGTAGTTTATTTGAATTATCTGTCTGATAATAGCTGCATGCATTTTAATAATTATCATGAATGTCATGGGTACTTCCATTTACAGAGCAAGAAACCACAGTGAACCAAGGAACTGAGGTTGTAACTATGGTAATGTTATTTCCTGCTCTTCCTGTCCAGTATTACTTCAATTCCATAATGTACAACTACCCATTATAGCTACTCAACTGTTTATTTGGCTGAGTAGAAATATCAGCCTAAGTTCCATGAAGGGACTTCAGGTTTTACCTGAGTGCTCAATTGCTTTAAAGATATTATTCAATTATAACTACATAGTAGATAATAATTGCATGAAATTATTGAAAATCATTCAATTTGAATGAATTCTTATTTAAAGTATATTATGTACCACTTATGAGAAAAGCTGAATACTTCAGCTGGGATGAGAGAAATGTTGAAATAAAGTTTCTTGGTTCTGGATAGCTATTCTGTGAATGCATGTTTCACAGCATTAAAAAATATCACTTCCAATGCACCGTTATATTTGCAGACAGCATATTCTTAGGTCACAAAGTTATGATTCATATATATCAAGTCACTTAGCACTGCTGGCAAGTGTTACTAGCCTGAAATATAAAACAGAGAGGATAATAAAACTTTAACAAGCAGCAATAAAACTAATGAAATATAATCTCAAATATACTTCTCTAATTCATCCAGAGAGGAAACACAATCACCCAATCCTAAGGATGAGGAAATGGAGCCAGCTCCATAAAAACACATATTCATCATAGTAACATGGATCTTTTCAGAATTAGAACTAAAAGAAAATGGAGCTAGTTACAATAGTGTAATTATCACAGAAAAATAGATGAGGATGACCGGATGAAGCAACAGTTCATATGTGCTTATTTTGGCTCCATATTTAAAGCAATTGAAATGATAATATTGATGTTATTTTTAATAGGGATAATCTTTCATGCTGAGGATAGAGAAATTTTAGAATAGATTGAGCAGCATAGCATTTAAGTTAGTTATGACTTCCAAGATCAATTTGTAAGTGGGTCACAAGTTTATTTACATATGGTTTGCATGTGCCTATAATTCCATGCAATCTAACTTCAGATTGATGCTTATTACTGCATCCCTTGAGGTTATAATTGGACAATTGTGTACTTCCCTGATTATTTTTGTCATTCTCATCTGTTTTGGAAAAGCTATAATTCCAAATTCAAGAAAAATGGAAGGGAAAGAAGTTAAGAGAAAGAGAGAGGAAAAGAATGTGATGGAGAAAGGAATGGAAGGAAAAATATAAGTTGTTCAGAGACTTACTTTTATAGCTTTAATGTTCTGCACACAAAATAGATGTAAAAGAGCACACTAAACAACAGAACAGATTCCTTCAAAGATGAAGTCAAAATAGACAATATTTCTTTTCGTTTTCACAGACAACCTCTAAGATTGTGCAAATGGTGAAGTTTATATATCCACGAAAATTACTAAAAGAAAACAAATCAATAGTTGTCCATTCTCAGAGCATTCACAAGATAAGTAAGAGTTCTGTGCTTAGTTTTCCATTTCCAGAGGTTTTCTAAAAATAGAGTAATTCATATAAATGATTGACTCCCAAAAAAGGCTAAGAAAACATCATGTCAAGTGGTACCTACCAATGAATAAGACAGGATATGAGTCTCTGTTCATATCTCTTTAAAATAAAAATAATGAGGAAGATAAGAATAGTGTGCAAGATTATATAGAATTTCGAAATTTCTGTTATTCCACGGGTTACCTAAATGAGCTACCAGAAATAGTTTCCCTGTTGAATGAATTCATGGAAAATAAGATTACCTACCAGATTGAATAAACTGAAGTATTAACAAAAAGGAAACTAATAACGTTCTTGAAGATATAAAAAATGAGAAGAAATAAGGTGTCATGAAAAATGTATGAATAATAAAAATTATTTTTTTTTCTTTTCCCCCCTATACTTTGTAAGTAAATAGAATGAGACTTAACTCTAATACAAATAATACATTCTATTTACTTTCTCATTTATCTTTTAAAATATTTATACTCCTACCTATTGATTTTATTTCAGTTTGTTTGACAGGAGTACAAATATTAGCCTCAAAATTGTTCCCTTCTAAAAGATAGCTCTTGCTATACCCCACCTGTCCTGAAATTTTAACATATCAGTAACATTTTTCTTCATTAATGTGATTCTTATTTAGTGTGTTATTGACCTTTGAGGGTGTCATGAGAATTAACAGTATAGAGGGAAAACACTTTATGGAAATGAAATAATGAATTTTGCAAGTGTTATAGGTTAATAAAGAGTTAATACTTCCATTTTTATACTGAATATGAATGCCTGATCATCATTTTAACTAAAAATAAAACCAAAACAATGTCCTTTAATATGTACCTGTTTCACTGAATACTAACAATTTTTTCACTCTGTGTTGGAAGAGGAAAAATCTCAATATAATGAACATAAATTTACAATAGTTTAATATGAAGAATGTTCTCCAAAGTAGAATTGAGTTTGATCATGTTCATGCTTTAAGCTCATAATTTGAGAGGTTATACAGTCTGAAGAAAACTTTCCAGAGTGTGCTTCATTCATAAGGCATTCATGTACTGCCACCATGTGGTAAGCCAAGCATATATCAGCTTATTTGACGTATAAAAAAAATTTATGAAAGAAGAAATGCACTATTTGTTTTGGTTCAGGCCTAAAACTATCAAAGTCTAGCAAAATAGTTAGCTGTAGTAATCTCTCACCATAGATCTAAGTCCAAGCATTCAGATACCAGTGGACACAGATTGTGTGTTTGAAAACAGAAGCAAGTCAACCTAGCTGATATGATCGTAGAAAGCAAATGGCATTTCCCATTGCATAACTGATTTATGTTTTGAGAATCATACATAAAAGATCTATCATATATCCAAAGTTGTGTTCTTCATAAAACTGTTTTCAAAATCACAAGTTACACTTAGAAGGATGCTCTAGAAATGTAGTACCTGTATTATCTAACTAAAAACCTAGGTACATAAATTGACATATATACATGTATATGTGGAGTGAATCAAAGGAATTTAAATTGGAAATGTGGAACATACAGCATTTTATTTTTTCTCAGTTACATCATCTGCATCTATTTTCAAGAGTAGAAAAATTAAACTTAGGTCCAACTCCCTTCTATGTACTTTTCTATATCATCTTTAATACCAAAGGAGGGTGTAAACAATCAAATCATGGTCACAATAAGATGATTTTAGTGAATTCATATTTTATGAGTTAAAAATTTTCTTCCAAGTTCAGAACATGGAAAACAAAGACTCAGTTTGATGAGGAAGTGACTCTGGATTTAAATACATAAATTCTTATCTTATGAAACTCTCAATTTTTTTTCAGAAGTCACCTTTTCATAATTTAAATGTAGCCAAAATTAAACATAAGTGTAATTCTATTCATGACTTCTCTCGTCTTAGCAAGCATTACATAAGTTTATGCAATAAGAGGTTTGTTCTTAATGCATAGTATGAAGGGAGAAGTATCATTATTTCAATTCCACTGTCTTTATTAATTATCTCAAGAAATACTAAATACTTTACAACGTATTATTTCAGAATATAAAATCCAAATACATCACTCAACTTCATGGATAGAATAAAAATTTCCCTTCTTCTTTTCCCTTCTATACTGAGCACCAATCCCAAACTGGTTATTAGATAAAATATAAAAATCAACAGATATGAAGTCAACATGAACATAAACATAAATTCAAATTGTTGGTCTTGAATTGTCATTATTTATATAACTTCCACTTAATATGCAATTTCTAACTACATATTTATGAGTTTATAATAGTCTTTATAAAAGAACTTTGTTCAGATTACATTTAGTAGAAATTAATATCTGTATAAGAAAAAAAGAAAACATGACCTAGTAAGTATACAATGTACCTTAATGAAGAAATAAAAAGATATATGGAGTAGAAAGGGAAATTATCCAGTCTAGAGTTTAGATAAACACTATTTATTTTTTGCCATGAGTGTTTATTATGGAAAACAAAACAAATTTAATAATTAGAACAACTAGAAAGTCTAGTCAAAACTTGACAGTCTTCAAAGACTTAATTAAGGGACATGAGGCCACAATAAAGACCAGTTCACAAATTATTTAATTGTCTACCAATCCTAGAAATTTTTAATGTAGTCACCATGGATTCGGTTCATTGGAAGTGTATGGGAAAGCTGTCAAAGGTGTGGCTACAAATTAAGACTCCTGAATCTTCAACCCTAGTGAAGGCAAAGCTATCCATTCACTAGATCTGGCTCTGGAGCATCATAAGGAATGGAGCACTGGCCAGCTTCGCAGAAACATCTCTGCTGCGTTAAGGAGAAGGAACAATGGAGGCAATCTTAGCTAACTTTCTTTTGACTTCAAGTACAGAAACTCATTTAAGATAGTTGAAGCAAATAAGGAGCACTTATTGTATGGATATCAGAGTGCTGTGCTACTTAAAGAGACCATGATGAAAAAAATATATGGGAAAAAGCATGATGGGTCCTGAGCATATGACTCAGTGGTAGAGTGCTGGTCTAGCATGCTTGAGGTCCTGAGTTTGATCCCTATGATTTTTAAAGAAAAATATGATGGTACTACATACATAAATTGAAATTATGCATTTAGAAAACATGGATTATTCATTTATTTCCTAAGGCTGTTATAATTAATTACCACAAACTTGGTGGCTTAGGATAATAGAAATTTATTCTCTCTCTCTGTTATGGAGGCCACTCTGGTATCCTCTTTGAAAGTGCTCCTTGAACTAATGAAACATTTCTTCCAGCCTAAGTAGATAGCAGGAAGTGTGTGGGAGTTGACAGCTGCTATGCCTTCTGAAATGGCCACCAGCTAATCACTGATTGATGCATGCTATTATGGTTTGGATGTGACATGTCCCCCAAAAGCTCACATGTGAGCAATGCAAGAAGGTTTAGAGGAGAAATGACTGGGTTGTGAGATCCTTAACCCAATCAGTGAATTAATTCCCTGATAGGGATTAACTGAGTGGTAACTGAAGGGAGAAGTATAGAACTGAAGTGGCAGAGTGTGACTAGAGGAGGTGAGAATTGGGACGTGGCTTTGGTATATATTTGTATCTGGCAAGTGAAGATCTCTGCTTTCTGATCACCATGTGAGTCATTTGCCTCTGCCATACTCTCCCACCATGATGTTCAACCTTACTTGGAGCCCCTGGGGAATAGAGTTGGCTGTATATCTTCCCTAAAACTGTTCTAGTCAGATCTTCTAGTCACAGTGGCAAAAGAGCTGACTAAAACATATGTTCTGGTGTGAATGTTTCCCCCTAACTTAAAGTTGAAATGTAATCATCAATGTTATAGTTTCAAGATGTGGGACCTTCAAGAAATGATTATCATGGAAGTCGAGCCCTCATTAATGGTACTAAGGATCTCATAATCTCTCTTCCCTCCCTTTGACATTTGGCTAATTCCTTCTTCCAGGAGAGGACACAGTTTTCAAGGTATCATCTTGGGAGCAGAGAGTCTTAGCCTTTGGCAGACTCTGAACCTATAGTACCTTGATCTTGGACTTCCTAGTCTTCAGACTGTGAGAAATAAATTTCTATTATTTATAAACTACATACTCCCCACTTTTTTTATAATAGACAAGCCAAGATAGGTGGGAATATAAAAGTCTAACTTTTTTCTCTTGAGTCAGGACAGTGTGTTATAACTTACATTCCAAAATTCTTTACTGAGCAAGTCTGAAACCATCCTTGTTTGAAATAGCACTCTTGCTTTTCACCTTTCCTCTCTTTCCTCACTTCCTAAGGTATCTAACTGGGAGCATTTTCTTAGTGAGTTATTTATGTGAGAATCCCTTCCTTAATGCCATCTTATTTTGAAGAAACAGAGCTAACACAAAGGATATCACACAGAAACCTTGCTTAATGTCTCCTTAGATTGAGGAAATTAAAATAAGACAAAGACTGTCTCATACAAAAGGCAATATTAGCAGTTTAACCCCATGGAAGAACTACAATTAGATCATCCAGCTTTCTTTCTGGGTCTTCAGAGACTCATGAACACTTTTCTCTACTTTTCTCTGTCTATCTAGTCATATACATATCTGTTTTACTGTAGGTCCTAGTTCATTAGTGTGCTATCACATAATATCTGAGACTGGATAGCATTGGTCCCTGCTGAGAACTACTCTTTACTTCCAGGGTGGAAAAGCAAGAGAATCATCCCATTAACCTTAAACCCTGTTATAAGAGCACCAGTCCCACTCAGGAGAGTATAGCCTTCAAGACTCAATCACTTTCCAAGATGGTGCAACCACCTAATATCAACCACAGTAGAGACTAAGTTTTCACTACATGAATTTTGAAGGAAACACATATAAATCATTGCATTTTGTTATGGTTTGGATCTTTAAGCTTATATGTAAGGCAATATTGGGAATGGTCAGAGGTGAAATGAATAGATTATGAGACCCCATCAATGTATTAATCCACTTGATGGATTAATAATTTGAATGAATTACTGGATGGCAACTGTAGGTAGATGGAGCATGGATGGAGGAAGTATATCACTGGGGGTGTGGCCTGGATTATATCTGTCCATGGCCCCTTCTCTCTGTCTCTGCTTCCTGGCTGCCATAAAGTGAGAAGTTTTCCTTTGCTATGCCCTTTGGACACTTCTGCCTCACCTCAGGCCCAGGGCAATGGAGTCAGCCAACCATAGACTGAAACTCTGAAACTGAGAACTTAAAATAAACTTTCACTCTTGTAAGTTGTTCTTTTGGATATTTTGATTACAGCCATGAAAAGATGACTACCAGAAATTGATGCGAAAAAAAATAGGATTGTTGCAAATGGTCAATAAATATATGAAAAAATGTTTGACATCTCTAACAACTAGAGAAATAAGATTCCATCTCGATCTAGTCAGAGTGGCAAGTATCAAGATTACAAGTAACAGCTGGGCATGGTGGTGCATACCTATAATACCAGTGGCTCGGGAGGCTGAGGCAGGAGGATTGTGAGTTCAAAGCCAGCCTCACCAAAAATGAGGCACTAAGCAACTCAGTGAGACCCTGTCCCTAAATAAAATACAAAATAGGGCTGGGGATGTGGCTCAGTGGTTGAGTGCTACTAAGTTGAATCCCCAGTAGCCCCTCTCCCCCCAAAAAAGAGTACAAGTAACAATAAATGTTGGTGAGGATTTGGGGAAAATGCTGTACTCACATGTTGCTGGTGGGACTGCAAATTGTTGCAATGACTCTGGAAAGCACTATGGTGATTACCCAGGAAATTTGAAGTGGAACCACCATTTGACCCAGTTACCCTACTTCTCAATATATACCCAAAGGACTTAAAATCAGCAAACTATAGTGAGGTAACCACATCAATGTTTATAGCAGCTCAATTCACAATATATAAGCTATGAAACAAATCTAGGTGCCCTTCAACAGATGAATGGATAAAGAAAATGTGATATATATACAAAGTGGGATATTAATTCACCATAAAAAAGAATGACTTTATGACTTTTGCCAGTAAATGAATGGACTATCAGACTATCATGCTAAGTGAAATAAGCCAGTGCCCCCAAAACCAAAGGTAGAAAGTTCTCTCTGATATGCATATTCCAACACACAATAAGGAGAGATAAGGGAAGTTTAATTGATTGGACAAAGGGTAATGAAGGAAAGGGAGGGTGGATGGGAATAGGAAAGACAATAGAATGAATCATTCATAACTTTTCTATGTTCATATATGAATACTCTACCAGTGAAACTCCACATCATGTACAACCACAAATTCTTGTCTGCCAAGGAAACTGTAGAAAGCAGCAGAGTCGGCCAAAGAGAGAGGACATGTGGACTTCAACCAACAAAGCCCTAAGGGTCATGCTGCCCGAGTCCTTTGGAGATCATCTCTCACTGTCATTGCCCCAGATGCCAGACAATAGCTATAGTGCTTGTGCTTGTTTGCCTGGGTGAGTTTCAGTCCTGTTTTGGTCCCATTACTTCTTCCTATGTGACTATTCCTCTCTTTTGGAATGGGAATATTTACTCTGTATACTGTATGCATGTAGCTTGCTTTTAGTTTTTTTGTTTTTTTTTTTTAGTACTGGGGCACTCGACCACTGAGCCACATCCCGAGCCCCATTTTGTGTTTTATTTAGAGACAGCGTCTCACTGAGTTGCTTAGCGCCTCGCCGTTGCTGAGCTTTTAATTTTTAAAGGGGCACACAGCCAAGAATTTGCTTTGACCCTCAGAGGAGACTTCAAACATAGACTTTTGAGCATTGCCAAAACTATTAAGATTTGGGGACTCCTGTAGATGGACTGAATGCACATTGCATTATCAGATGGGCATGGACTTTTCAGGGCAAGTGGCAAAATATATGGTTTGGACCTCTGATGTCCCCCCAAAAGTTTCATGTTTTGAAACTTGGGGTTTGAATCTCAGTAGTAATTAATCCACTTTATGGATTAATAATTTAAGTGGACTACTAGGTGGCATTTCCAGGCAGATGGGACATGGTTGGAGGAAGTAGGTCACTGGTGCCTATATCTTAGCCCTGGTTCTTCCTTTTTACCTCTGCCTCTGCCTCTGCCTCTACCTCTACATCTACCTCTACCTCTATCTCTTCTTCCTGGCTTCCATGAGCCAAGCAAATTTCCTCTGCAGTGCCTCTCTACCATATTGTTCTGCCTCATCTCAGACCCAGAACAATGGAGTCATCTGACCATGGACTGAAACCTCTGCAACAATGAGCCCAAAGGGACCCAAATAAATTTTTGTCCCCTAAGTTGTTCTTATCAGCTATTTTGGTCACAGTGGTGAAAAGCTGACTAATGCAACTTAATATATGTTTTGAGATCTAAGGCAAGGGAGAAAAACATTTTTGCTTTAGTAGTATAGGGCATAAGGATATCAATAAAAGAAAAATAAGTAATTAATATAAATAGTAAAGCTATGAATGAAAAGAATGCTGTGTTATGTAAGTGCATAATAGGGGTCATTAGTCTATCATGGAGGGAAGGAAAGATATTCCTGAACAAATGGTAATTCAGCTGAAATTTTGTGATAGAGTCAGAGTAAGCTAAATGAAATAAAATGTGGATTTCTAGAATGAGAAGGCAATATGTGCTAAAGTCCTGTGAATATCATTTGAGGAACTGAATAACATCCAGAGGCCTAGAGAGCAGCAAGAGGAAAGCATGAGATGAGGCTGACAATGTAGGCTGGGCAGGCATGATGGCACATGCCTGTAATCCCTGCAGCTTGGGAGGCTGAGGCAGGAGGATAGTGATTTCAAAACCAGCCTCAACAGTTTATTGAGGTGCTAAGTAACTCAGCAAGACCCTGTCTCTAAATAAAATACAAAAAAGGGTTGTGGATGTGGATCAGTGGGTAAGTGCCCCTGATAACAACAACAAAAAATAGAATGGTGATCTTCATCTAAGAACCATGGAGAACTTCTAACTAGACAGTAGTAATTAGATAATTTTGGCTGCAGTGAGGAAGATGGATGAACAGAAGGAAATATGAATTGAGAGCAACCAGACAGAATGCACCTATAACAATACAAGTTAGAGGTGATGGTAGTTTTGCCAGATATAGTGGTGTTAAAAATGGAAAGAAATAGACATTTTTCAGAAATATTTAGGAGCTATCATAACAAAAATATACAAAAGCATAAAAATACCTGGTCAGAATTTGAACAGAATGGTTTGTTCTTTCTAGTGAAAGACTTCATAGAAGCATCATTAAATATAGAAGTTTGCCAGGTGGAAGCAAGGGAATGTTATAGAGAATGACAAAAAAAAAAAAAACTATAAGAATAAGCTGCATATGAAGTTACTCCTCTAGGCAGTCAGCAGCCAAAGACAGTTTTAAGGCATAAAATATTTGTTTTCAAAAACTAAAAAGTAGCAGAGAGAGACGGGGGATAGACGTAAGGGAATTAGAAAGTTAAGGCAGAAAGACATTTAAGAGGCAACTGCAAAACACCAGATGAGAGAGAATCTGATCCAAAGGCAAGGGCATTGTTGTGGTTTAGATATGAAGTATTCTCCAAAAGCTCCTATGTGAGACAATGCAAGGGAGTTTGGAGATAAAATGGTTGGATTGTGGGAGCTTTAACATGATCGGTGCATTATTCCACTGATAGAGATTAACTGGTTATAACTATAGGCAGGTAGAGTGGTTGGAGGAGGTGGGTCATTGGGGGAATACCTTTGGGGTTTATATTTTGTCATAATGAGGAGGGCTCTGTTTCCTGGTTCCATGTCCTGAGCTGCTTTCTTCCACCATACCCTTCCACCATGATATTCTGCCTCATCTTAGGCCAGTGCAAGGAAATCCGCCATTGGTGGACTGAGACCTCTAAAACCATAAGCTCTCAAATAAACTTTTCCTTCTATAATTGTTTGTACCAAGTATTTTAGTCATATCATAGAAAAATCTGACTAAGATAGTCACTATGGTAACAAATCTTCAAATAATTTAGATGTAGAATTGACAAGACTTAGTAGCCAAATGAAGCTATACAAGGATGCAAAGCGAACCAGAATCATCAGAGCATACATGAATGAGGTTTTCAGAGAAAGTGTCTAAGTGAATGATGATTCTTTTATTTAACATATAAATAACAAAAGAAAACACAAAGGTATAGAAATTAATATAAAGTGCAATTTCAGGCTCAAACAATTTTGAAATTTCAGGTTACATTGAAGATATTTTAGAGATACAGATAAAATTTCAACAGAAATCAAGGATAGAGATAAATATTTGGAAACATCTCCAAAGAGTTTTAACTCTCAACATGGAATAATGTGCATAAAATGGGTATACCTAGCAATACGGTATGTTTGGATTAAGCCCTAGGTGATACAAGGAGAATCTGTAATTAAGATATCTGATAGACAATGTAGCTTTGGATCTTTTCTTTTTTTTTAATTTTCTTGCTTAAGCCTCATCTCATGTAATATAAGTCCCTTCCCAGCTCTCTGGGAACTGAGGATTTGTTGTGAGTGTGTGGCAGGGGATGGTACAGTTCAAACTTTCCTTAGTCTCTTCTGATTTTGAGTTCCTGCTTCTTCTATTGTATTTCACTTGACATACTATTTCATTATCCCTCTAGTACCATCCATCCTGTCAAGAGATGACAAGTAATTTCAAGTATTAGCAATGAAAAAAGTTTATAAAACTAAATTCACAATAGCTACTCATTGCTGAAAGTATTTAGTCACTAGGAAGATGTTAAGGAAATGGTTGTCACTGTTCATTGTAGATGCAGAGAATCTGTTGAGATCAAAGTAGCTGAGGCAAATTGAAAATGATAACATGGTATGATAACTGGGAAATTTCATGAACAGAAATGGCTAATCAATTTGTGGTTATTATGGCATGCTTCATTTCCATCTAGTATGGCAAATCTTTAGTAAGACTACTATACTTACAAATTCATTGTGTCAGCTATCTTTGGGAAAATTTGGAGAAAAAAGTCCATCTTCAACATCTGGGATGATGGTGTTCTGATAAGGATGGACAGTAAAATAATATATAGTGTGAACTATACCAGAAGGATTAGTAGGAACTCAAAATCAGAGGTGATTAAGGAAAGGTTAAGCTAACCCATTCTTGCCTCCCTGCTATACACAAAACAAATTCTCTGTTTCCAGAGAGAGCAGGAGGAACTGTGATGATATCAGATTCAAGAAAAGAAATACAAAAAATCCCAAGGACAAACTATTGCATCAAATATCTTGGCTATACATGTGTTCTTTTAAAAATTAAACAATAGCAGATATAATATTTATTGGAATATAGAATCTACCTTAAGTAAGATAAAATTCAGAATTTCAAGGTAATTTTGTGCTTAGATCTCCAAAAGGTTTGGGTTGTCTCTCTTATGCTTTTGATTCTGCCTTTTCAGTACGCAAAACAACGAAAACAAAAGACAGGAAATGCAGTGAGATTATGAAATCTCCCAAGAACGTATATAAAATGAATAGAAAACTAAAGATGGAGTTTGGTAAAATTTACATTTAAAGAATGACTTCTCACACCTGTAATCCCAGCACTTAGGGAGGCTGAGACAGGAGAATCATGAGTTCAAAGGCAGCCTCAGCAATGGTGAAGTTCTAAGCAATTCAGTGAGATCCTGTCTCTAAAAACACACACACACACAAAAATAGGGCTGGGGATGTGGCTCAGTGGTCTATTACCCCTGAATTCAATCCCCAGTACCAAAAAAAAACAAAAAATAAAAAAAACCCGACTTCTCCAGAGTTGTTTAAAAAAATAATTTTTTTTTTTTTCAGAGAGACTGGGAAAGAATCTTGAGAGAGTTACACCACAAAAAAAGATGATTAAGAGTGTTTCACACCTTTACACTGTTTATGGAACAGTAAATTAGTACCATAGAGATAGAAATCAGTATGAAGTTTCCCCAAAAAACTAGGCATGGAATCACCTATATGACCCAGCTATACCACTGAAGAATTAAAATCATCATCCTACAGTGACCCATGTATGTCCATGTTCATAGCAGCACAATTCACAATAGCCAAACTATGGAACCAGCCTAGGTGTCCATCAACAGAAGAATGGATAAAGAAAATGTAGTACATATACACAATGGAGTTTTATTTGGCCATGAAGATAAATGAAATTATGTCATTTGCAGGAAAATGGATACTTGAGACCATTATGTTGAGCCAAATAAACCTAACTCAGAAGGTCAAGGGTTCTGTTTTCCCTCATATGTGAAAACTAGAAACAGGAAAAGAAAGTGTGTGCATGTGTGTGTAGGGGGTTGTCTCGAAAATCAAAGGGAAATCAGTAGAGGAAAGGGATCAGGGATTAGGAGGAGGTAGGTGTTGGGGAGTAATATTGGCCAAATTATATGTTATATTGTGTGCATGTATAAAATATAACAACAAATCCCATTATTATGTACAACTATAATGCATGGAAAGAGGAAAATAATCAAAATTGAAAAAAAAAAGAGTTTAGATCGTATAGTCAGCCATGGTCAAAAAAATGCCAATCAAACTTGAGTAAATGATCAATAAGAACTATAATATAGACTTTAGTTTGGCAAACTAGAGATCACTGGTGATTTTTATAAGAGAAATTTTTATGGAATCATTGCATTGGGTAGTAAGTTAGATTGTACATGAAATTTTTTTTTTTTTTTTTTTTGGTACCGAGGATTGAACTCAGGGTACTTGACCACTGAGCAACATCCCCAGGAATTTTTGTAATAAAGCAAAGAAAATGGATTACTCTCTTGAGAAATTTATCAGTGATGAAGGAAAGAATAGGTAGCCACAGAGAGATAAGAACTAACCAAAGATCCTTCTTTGAATGTCAAAATCCTAGATTTGTAGACCAGGGAAGAAAAGTACAACGTGGGCAGGATATTGTGGCACAAGTGGCATGGTTACCAACCAAATGGAGGAAATAGGGTAGGGTGGTCCTGACCAGGAAAAATATTGTTCTGTGCATTCAGAGAGAAGCAGCAAGTAGTAAATAAGGTAAATGGTGAGGCTATGAAGCCTCTATCTTCTAAAGGAATTTAGACATCAGTCTGCTGACAGCTGGAGGCACAGTTTGAACTCAGGTACCAACAGATAATACAAGTTTGTTACATGTATGAAAAGGGAGTGCAATGGTTAACTTTATGTGTCAAGTTGATTGTGGTGATACCTAGAGATCTGGTAAAACATTTTTCCTGGTGTGTTTGTAAGAGTATTTCTCTAAAATCTTGACATTTGAATCAGTACACTAATGAAAGAAGATCCACCCTCACCTATGCAGGCAGTATCATCCAATCCATTGAGGACCCAAATAGTACAAAAAGACAGAGAAGGAGTGAGATTTGCTCTCTGTTTAACCTGTAACACCTATTTTCTTGTGCTCTCAATAGCAGATTCTCTGGCCTTTGGGCTCCAAAACTGATGCTAATGATCCCTCAGGTTCTCAGGTCCTCTGCTTCAAACTGGAAATTGCACCATCTCTCCACTGGTTCTTAGGTCTTCAGACTGAATTACAACCCAGCTTCCCTAGTTCTCCAACTTGCCCATGAATATCAAAGAAAGCTTTGGCCCCCATAAGTTAATGTGCCAATTCTCACAAAAAATCCCCTCCTACATCTGTGTACATATCATATTGATTCTGTCTCTCTAGAGAACACTAATAAAGGCCATCAACTAGAGAGAAGTAAAGGGATTGTGAATGCATTAAATGCCACTGAATAACTTCAAAATGGCTACAATGTATGTATGAATTTTATGTCAAGCTATGAGTAAAAATTAGATAATGAAAACGTGATCAAGGTTAGTGTGAGACAACAGGAATGAAGAAAAGTCAGGATGCTCAACAACAATGAGCATGTGTTTTGACTTTACTGACATGAAAGAAAATTAAGACTGAGCTATGAGTTTATCATCAAAGGCAAACATGGAGAAAAAGCAGTATTACAGGCAAAAATATAAAATGCACAAAAGAAAAAAAATGTAGTTGGATACCAGCCTTTTACATAAGGGGGAATAAAACAGGTCTGTTAAATGTAAATAATTGTTTTTTCTTTCTTTGTGACTGAATAGAGTTCATTTTAGTTATTCCCAAGGATGTCAAAGTAATGATGAAACACTCCTTTTGTAAGAGTATTTGAAAAATAATGACACGTACAGGCTGATATAAAAGTTGAGGATTTCCTTTGAGATAGTTCTGGCATGATTTGTGGATGTGGGATGTGCTGCAGTAATGTGAGTCATCTGTTTTGCCTTGGACATAAAATTCCAAGAATAAGAAGAAAAAGAGGATGCATCTTTGCTTGTCAATATCTTTCTTACAGTGTAATATGTCTTTAGAGTGCAATGCCTTTTACCCTATATTATCCTGTTATGGTCTTAAGCAGGGATGGCTCATTCTTACTTCTTCATAGAGTACAAATAGAAGCCTTCAGAGTTTCCCTTTATCTCCTGCTAATGCTCTGTTATAAGCACTCATCTCCAAAAAATTTAATTTTCAAGATATTCTTTTTTTAGACAAGGTGATAATGAAGCATATTAGAGTTGATCTCAGTATGTTAAAAATGTGCTTACTAAATTCGCATGCCTCATTCTTTTTTACTTTATTCCTTATTCTTCCATTGATTTTCACTGGTCCCTAATGATTTAAATGAACAAAGATTTCCAAGTATTTGTGAAGTCATTGGTATTCTGGGAGGCAGAGAGATAATACAGAGCAAATGTAGATTCCAAAAGAGTAATAGTAACCTTTAAATGTCTGCAACATAGACAGTGGGGAAGTAAAGAAAGTATGTCAACAATACAATTTATTTCATTTATTCAACAAATATGTGTTGCTTACTAAATGACAGTATTAAGGGCTAGAATATGCTCATCCTTTCATAAAAATATCCAAATCTATGCAAGGAGACATATTGAAAGTAAACAGCATATGTGAAGTTATATACAAATGTATTTAAAAGCAACAAAGGAGAATGGATGGATTGATTTAGGAAATCTGAATAAATGTGGATAAGGCTGTCTTAGTGGCATGAAAGACATGATAAGCAAAAGCCAAACAATGAAGATAAATGGATTAAATGGCACCATGAATGGTCATAGAATAACTATCCTGAGAAGTTAGAGATGATAAATTGGGATAGTAGGTGGGGAAAAGGTCATGAAGGACCTTGGAAGTCCTCCAGAGAGCTTGAATATAAACAAAGCAATTAGTGGTCAGCAAAGTAGTCTGCTTTTAAAAGGGGCTTAACCACAGGATTCATCCATTTTATCTATAATGAGGATTTACTCTTAGTCCTATGACTGAAGTATTTCTTTAGGTGAAAAAGCAATTGAGAACATGTAGCAGTATTTCAATTTGTTCCTAATTACCATGGGTTTCCCTTATGTACTAAATGAAAGCCTATATGGAAAGAAGGTGGATGCAAAGTGCTACTTAAAAATCTAAAACACTGTATTTGTGATATTTGTCAAGACTCTTTAGAAATATACCAAAAGGAGGTAAGATAAAAAGATAACATAGATTGTAGATTAGTGGATGAATTAGCAGGATGGATAAATGGATAGATAGATGAATGCATAGATGAGAGGATTTATTTGAGAAATTGACTCACATGATGATGTAGGCTGGAAAGGTCTCACTACAGGCTATCTGGAAGCTGGACAACCTGGAAGGAGACTGAGAACCTGGGGTGTCACTGGTGCAGGTCCCAGAGTCTGAAGGTCTGAAACCTGAAGTTCTGTTATTGAAGGACAGAAGTATATCCCAGCTCTAGAAGAGAGCTGTTCTATCTGGTCCCTCATATAACTGGATGATATCCACACACAGTGTGAGGGCAAATAGTCCTTACTCAGTCCTCTGATTCTAAAGACATTCTATTCTGGAAATACCTTCACAGACAAACTCAGAAATCATACTTCTTACCAGTTTTCTGGTTCTCTCTTAATGTGTTTGTGTTGACACCTAAAACATTACAGTCATTAAAAACAAAATGAAAGGCATCCCTTCATTTTAACAAACTGGTACAACTCAAAAGTATTTTAAGCTTCTGTTCTCATCTCAAAGATATATTCTAAATATTATTTATCTTATTATTCAATTAATAGAGAAAAGTGTTCCTCATACTTGAAGTATCACTGAGTAGTCCCCTGAATATAGAGTAATAGACCACTATAATAGTAGTGAAGTATATAATATTTTCCTGACTTTATTGTACATGATTATGAGACTAATTTTGTAGGTTTAATGACCTGACACCTTCCAGTTTCTATTCAAATTAATTAAAAACAACAATAAAATAGATAAAAGACACTTTCAGAAATATCACTTAAAGTTGATCATTTTCTAATTTAATATTTGAGTGATTTAACATATCCCATTCTGCTGATTCCAAAGAGGACTTATATTTATTCTTAATAAGAGAAATTTATAATTTTTAAAGACAGAGTGATACATTATATAATAGTTGCCTATAATTGACTAGATTATGATATAGATTTTTATTCTAATAAATCTATGGTCTACAAATGAAAGCCAAGTTTAAAATATAAATTTACAGAGTCTTTTTAAAAATATTTGATCTTTCTAAATCACACAATTAGTTATCTAAAAATGAAATAAAAGAACCCCAATATATCAACATTTTAAAGTAATTACTTCAGGAAACAATGAAGACATTTTAATGCTTTTGAAGGAAATACATCTAAATGAATTATGCTAGCTAATTATTTCCTAGGTTACTTACCTTCCTCCTCAAATAATTTACAAGCAATTCAGAATCTATTTCTTTTGTTAAATGACCTATTAGAAATGCTAGTTAGCCGTGGGTAATTTCTAACCCTTCTCCTTTCCTTGTACTATCTTACGTATAAGATTAACATAGCAGTTTTGTGGACTCATTCCATAGATGAGTTTATCAAGCCAAAAAACAGTTTTTAAAAAAACCTGGGATATAATGACTGTATAAAATCTATAAAGATGGGAGCAGTTCCAAGATGGCGGCCTAGACAGTCCACTCTGCGCTAGGCTCTCAGGGACCAAGGCTGGAAGTGGTGGAGGCGCCGTTTTTCCAGCCAGCTTCCTGGCATCATTCTGCGGCTCAACATCCCACGCAGGAATTTCGCTCGTGTATGTGTGAGTACAGGATCACCAGGAGGCAGCGGTAGCCGGGAGACGTGGCTTCGGCGCCGGCCGGAGAAACGCGGTTGCAGCCTGAGCCTCGGCCCAGGGCTCCGGCTATCCGAGACTAAGACTGGAAGTAGCGGGGTGCCATCTTCCAACCAGTTTTGGCAGCTCTCTGCGCCTTGCTGCCCCATGCAAGAGTCTCGCTCGCGTGTGTGAGCACAGGGCCACCGGGAGGCAGCGGTAGCCGGGAGGCGTGACTTCGGTGCTGGTGGGAAAAACGCAGTTGCAGCCCGGGCCTCAGCCCAGGGCTACGGCTCTCCGAGACTAAGACTGGAAGTAGCGGGGTGCCATTCTCCAACCAGTCTCTTGGCAGCTCTCTGTGGCTTGCCTCCCCACGCAAGAGTCTCGCTCGCGTGTGTGAGCGTAGGGCCACCGGGAGACAGCGGTAGCCAGGAGGAGAGACTTCGGCGCCGACCAGTGGAGTGCAGTTGTGGTGGGGGATCCGGCCCAGGGCTTCAGCCCGGAGTTTATCCCGGGTGTGCCTGGCCCGAGTGCCCACCCAACCACGAGAGACCTCTAGCAGTTGCTTCTGTGGACTGACTGTCTCCTGAGCAGAACCCCAGCTATTGTTCTTTGTGGATCACCTTCTAACACAGCAGAACTTCCTACACACCAGGGGGCGCAGGTGAACACCTGGGAGCAAACCTTGGCCACGGTGGAACAGCGACTCCACCAGCGGCCCAGAGTTTCACCTTGGCCTGGGACCAGTACCAAGGACACCAGCCGGGAAAGTCCAGCAAACAATGGACAACGCCACCTACTGGAGAAGTAACAAAACCCTGCAGGGAAACTATAACCATATAGGAATTAAAACTATAACACCTTGGATCAGCAGAGCTAGAAGGAAACACACACAAACATCATGAAAAAACAAGGGAAGAAAGTGACTCAAACAAACCAAGATACTACACTCCTAGAATCCATGGGCTGTACAGCAGGAGGAATGACAGAACAGGAATTCAGGACGTACATAATTAAAATGGTCGGTGACTTAAAGAATGATATAAGAGAGCAAACCCAGTCAGCAATAGATCACTTTGATAAAGAGATTCGTAGGCAAATACAGGAAGTAAAAGATCACTTTGATAAAGAGATACACAGGCAAATA